>JAMWET010001532.1:0-37500 GCA_024036415.1 Prochilodus magdalenae
TCCATGGGCAGTTCAGTCCGCACCAGTCTATGCGTATCTAGTTTCATAACTTTGAGCCAGGTTGTATTTCTGTGTCAGCATAGTTTGGACTTGAACCTTTCTCTTGTAGCTTTCTCCTTTCGCTCTTCCGAGTCTGAGGTGTTATAATTACTGAGCCTGTTCGACCTTGAGATGAGCAATTTGAAGTGCTTCCTTCCAGAATAGCATTATTTGCCTCTTCTTCATGTGGCCCTAACCTTTCAGGCTACCGTGTAATCCAAATCAGTGCACACAGGGCACAACAGTGGTTATTTTCCAAACTGAGCAAATGATGACGATACTCGTTTGCAGCTTGGTTTCATTTCTCTTCCCCTCACGTATATGTATGCTTTTGTATTGTGTAGAATTGTATATGAACAGCCTGTTTCCAGTTTTAAAGCCAATTTTAACTTTAATTGTCGTCCGTTCTACATATAACACATCACGTTCCATTTATAATGTGTTAGAACATTCACATAATTTGCGAACGCACTTGCCATTAGGAGGTTCACTTGTGATCCCAAAATCATGAGCACTTCCTAGTCACTGTGAAGTTGGACAGAAACAGCGATAGTCTTACTGGCAAGGAGGAGTGCTGTACAGATAGGTACCCAGGTTAAACAATACCCACAGTTGATTTGTGAAACAAACCCGCAAGCATTGTGCTGTAAGACTCTACTAATGAGTACATGAATTGAACTAAGTGCTTATAGCAGAGACTCACCCCCACCCTGTCCTTTGTTTTTCGAGAACTGACAGATAGATTAGAAACCAACATGTCTTTCCCCTGCGTGTCTCGGTAATGACTACGAGTGGACCTTAGCGTCCCGGCGTCTCTGTTATTACATCTATGCGGGGGAAAAGAGGTAGTTCAGTACGGGCGAATGTGGATTGCGCGGAAACACACGCGGCCTGTGGGGTGACAGGTTGAAACTAGAGTAGAACCTTGGAGGGCCCGTAATAGAGTTGAGCGACGGGGTTGTACCCCATTTTCCCTCCCCCCCCCCTCATTAACCGAGAAACTGCGTCTAGTGTCATTGTTGCGGAATCAAAGGCCACTAAGAACAGATGACTAGATCCTGTATGTATGTCTACGTTTCCGAGAAAGGTCGAGAGCAGCCCCGGTCAAGTCGTGGCTGGGACATTTTCCTGTTCAACGGTCGAGCACCGCAGCACTGTGGAGACCATCCGTCTCCAATCCTCGATGGTCGTAGAACCCTACATTATGCAAGAGCATGTAGGGTTGTATATGTAACACTTAGAAACTATTTAGAGTACTCTTATCCACCGAATTGATCTCTGATCCACAATCTTCAATCATATCGTGTTAAATGGGTTTAAGGATATACGGGACCCTGTAACTTCGGCAGGGCAGCTATGCCGGTAAACCTAGGTGACCGTAAGTCCGAGCAGATTAAGACGTGAAAACGCACTTGTATGTAATTTTATGCACAATCGGTCGATTTAAGGCTGATGGAGTCACAGAGAGTTATCACAGCGCACATGATGAATAAACCTCACATTTAACATATTCTCGTAATATATACCATACCAGCATACACATCAGCAGAGGCAGGTAAGTCCTCGGCCAAGCTCCCGTAAGCTGTAGAGGAGAACAGGGGTGGTGTAACGTGCATGACATGCTGATAAACAGGTGTAGACACAGCAGGAGTAAACAACAGGAGCACCCCAACATTCCTCCGTAATACACCCCACACACACACTCACTCACACTCATATACACACACATATACACACACACACACACACACACACACTCACACATCTATACACACACACACACACACACACACACACACACACACACACTCACACATCTATACACACACACACACACACACACACACTCACACATCTATACACACACACACACACACACACACACACACATCTATACACACACACACACACACACACTCACACATCTATATACACACACACACACACACATATACACACACACACACATATACACACACACAACACAATCTATACACACACACACACACACACACTCACAATCTATTATACACAACACACACACACACACACCTCACCACATCTATACCACACACCAATCACAACACACACACACAATCTATACACAAACACACACACACAACACTCACACATCTATATCACCATACACACTACATAACATATACACGACAACAACACACACACACACACCACACACATCACTCACACATGCTATACACACACACACACACACACCACATATACACACACACCCACACACACCACAACATATACACACACATACACACAACACACACCACCACACACACACAACTCAAATCTATATACACACACACACACACACACTCTCACACACAAACACACACACTCTATACACAGTATAACACACACACCAACACGGACACACACTCACACATCTATACACACACACACATACAACACACACTCACACCATCGATTACAAAACACAACACATATAACACAGTCAACCCCACACACACAACTAAACCACCACTCAACACATCTAATACACACAAACAACGATATACACACATGATACATTCATAGCAACACACTACACAACACTATTACACCACATTAAACATACACACCATGAACCACCCACTCATACATCCCATTCCACATATTATCATTAAACAATAGCACACCAATGACTCACAAGGAACAATTCCTATATACAGTCGTATCACACACAACACCTACGCACTATTACTCACACTTAGACAGCACTAATATACACACACATATAGCCAGCACATCCATCAACATATACCAACACACACACACTCACACATCCTATACACAACGACTACACACACAACACACAACAACACTAGTAGCACATCTATATATGATCACAACACACACAACATCTCCCACACATTATAATACACAAGAACAACACCTACCACAATCTAAGTATACACACACACACACACAATAATATCCGATCAACAATACACACCATAATCCACTACCACAACACATCTCAACCACATCTATATCCACAACACACACACACATTCAACCACCACAATACTAGCATCACGAACCCCAACGCATCACACCACTTACGAACCATATCTACTATATACATCCACGCAACACACCACACCAAACTATCGCAACAATCTATATACCATCACCAACACACTACCCACACCAAACACCACAAACTAACACAACACACATCACTGTCACACATCTATATACACACACACACACACACACACACACATACACACACACACACATATACACACACACACACACACACACACATCTATATACACACACACACACACACACACACACTCACATATATACACACACACTCACACACACACACACTCACATATATACACACACACTCACACACACACATACACACACACTGTGTTGACTGCAAGGTAACTGAAGGGGAGGGTCTCTGACTGTAACAGGTTCACTCTAATGTGCACGTATGTTTATACATATACAATAAACATCATAAATAACAAACGACACAGAACCCAACAATTTACTCAGGTAAGAGGAGATCACAGGGTCTGGGTCTGGAACACTGCTCAAACCTGCACACAGGAGAGAGATTAGGGTTAGGCCTGGATTCCAATCCGACAACATGGGGAAACGCATGTTACACCCTGACCTTACAGGATCTCGGAGCAGGACTCGGAATATGAGCTGCGTGAGCAAGAACGGTTGACGGAGGATTCCCAAGCGCCTCCGTCGCTGTGATGACTATGATTCTGGTTCTCCTGGATTGTCACGAGGATCGATTGTTCCTAGGGATTAGCTCATTTACTAGGGAACCCACCGGGTTTGAGGTCCAGATCCGTTGTCCCGTAGGGAGTGTTTAGGGTTGCAGTTATCAACCTTGAAGCCATGAAACATAGTGAGAGGAGCTGCGTGAGATCCTAAAAGCAGCTCCCCTGTCAACCTTGAAAGCCTCTAGTTGAGGAGCCGAGTGTCAGTTAAACAGTGAGGGACCTGAGGAGAGCTGGTCCCAGCTGTGGCGACCGTTATCTGAGATCCTCGGATTTTATGGTTTGACCTTCCGAAGGACGGCAGCCCCGCGTACTGAACCGACGCCTGTACAATCCCGTGCGTGTGTTTTTACACCGTGCGGGCTTTTCGTCCCCCAGAGATCTCCCTGGCTGGCTAGAGGGTTGGGGGTTTTGATGACTGTCATCCTCAATCACCATAACTCTCGTCCGAGCAGGAATTATTGGTTCCAAGGAGCACGGCACATGACTAGGACGGCACCCCGTCAGAGCTCCAGGACTTACTCTCAAGCTCAGTGAAGCGGTTGTTTTGATAGACTGGACCCCCCTCGTTCGGGTGCTCGGTGATGTTAGTTTAGATCGGAGTGTTTGGCAGGGGTCTTGTTCAGGACGCCTGCTAGGTATGGGCATCTAACCTGCACTTGTGATCCAGTGTGATGGAGCTTCCTTTTTCCTTCTTTCCTACTATCTAACGGCTTTCGGGAGGACGTGACATCCCGTCAGACCGGCGGGGCAATTTTCCATGCTGTCATTCTTACTCGGTCAAACTATTGTCTATGGCAATCGAGGCATAAACATTGCTACTCGGTAAGCAGGTCGCTTTACCGCCATTCCCTCTTCGGAAGGATCCGCTAAGACTGCCACCCGTCTGATAATGGGTTTAGAACTGCTTTGCACCCCGAGGAAGTGGACATCAGCTTTCATGGACGAACATAAATGTGGTTGGTCAGGTTAGATCAACCTATCACTGTTCTCGCCCGTGTGCACGAGGAGGGAGGAAACTACGTGACCGTGGTTGACAACTAGGACTGGACAGTAAATGATCTATTCCCACACGACGACCGGAACCCTCCCCAGGATCGGGAATTAACAGCTGAGTGGACATAAGACCATCTGTTAGTGAGACTAATCCGCGCTTCAAGTTCGGCTGGGCTGGCATGAGACAACAGTGTACATACTGTGTGGAAAATGAGTAGGTGGAGAAATGCAAGTCCATGTGGTCTGAGGAGTAATCCAGGAGACTGATCCTATATCACAGGAGTGCATGGGAGAGGTCATGCGTATCGACGGGTGAAGAGCGACGGAAGTGAGATTTAACCCATGACTGCAGGTAGTTGCCTACTGTCTATCAGCCGGTTAGTTGTCTGCGAAAGGACCGGTTGTTCCACGGGAGGAGGTTGATTCCGAGTGAATAGTGGCGAGGCGCTCACAGCAGCTGTTAATATTGTAATGGTCCAGCAGAACGCGGGCGGTGTAGTCACAGAATTGAGGAATGTGGTTCTTTTCCTGTGAGATGGCTCGGCCGTACTCCAGTCCACTAAGGGGGGGTACCTGAGCTACAGAATTGTGTAGAGTAGGTGTTCAGGGAGTATGAGGAATCATCTTCACCCACCACCACAGAATCCTGATCTTGGGAATGTCCTGGAGAAGACTTTACAGAGCGGTTCGACTCCGGAGAACACGTGTTTGGTGTTGCATGAGGAAACGAGGGCGTGGTGCGAGCAGCTGCAGGGCGGACAGATCACGAGCAGTGGTGCACGTTTGTAGCCGAGTTGGTTAATGGCAGTTTATATCAGCTCGCTGTCAATAAACAGGTAAAACGAACAAGGTCATTAAAGGTCATGGGATGGGATGCTTTGTAGTAAGAGAAGAGGTGCCCACAGGTTCAGCAAGCAACTCTCAGATACACAGAGGCTTAGACATGCAGCTAGAGGACAGCTAGCTAATCTGGCTAACGCGGCGTCTGCTGGGGACACCAACCAGGACCTGCGGGGGGACAGTGGCCTGGCATCACATCAGTAACCTGTCCTATGAATCCTGTACCCATAATGCACTACAAATGCATTTACAGAGCATACGTAACACCTCATAATACCTGGCATAAGCCTGCAGAATGGCTCACTAGCAGTTATAACAACATGCAGAATACTTTATAAAGCATACAGTCAGGTCATAACACCCTGTAATATTCAGTACTGATGGTGTGATGCATTATAACACTTCACAGAGCTGAATGTAGATTTAGTACAGTAAAGCTTATGGAGCATTATAACTGGTATTACAGTATTCCAACACTCACTCACAGTGTTCTTATGAACAGGTGTTATAGTGCATTATGAACCCTCACGGTTATTAAGTGCTATGTCTGCAACTAGAACTATTGTATATAATCATAAACGCCTGGCGTTATAAGGCATTATGTATGGCATATAAGACCTTATGAACACATTCAGAATGCGTTATGGATTCCTACCGGAGTCACCATTAGTGTTTTGCTGTGGGAGTAAATGGACGTCCACGTTACCGTCCACACGCAGTAAGACGCACCTACACAGTTATACCATCACATGTTCTCCATCTGAACTGCTCAGCAGCCGCTCTCCACACGCTGTGTGGAACCTTCATGATGAGCAGACCAACAGAACCGACCCAACACTGCTCAGAACGCCGCCTGGTTCCACTGACATTCATTTAAATGAAGGTTTGTCCTCTCCTGTAAAGCTGCCAGTTTGGCGGTACTTGTGTTTCTATGGACAGCGTGGATGCGACCCATTTCAGGTGGTGGGCCACAGTACACTCAGTCCAAGGTCAAGGTGGCTGGACCGGATCACAAAGAACTCATCAATAAAAAAGAGATGGCTCAAGCTGGTACCAGCTCCTGACGGGCCAGTTCTGAAATATGGATAAGCTCCAGAACAAGCGGAGCTGCGTTCAGTACATGGTTACTGTATTCTCCATGGCAACCAATTTCAACTGGTTTGTACTAGACTGGACCAGCAGGTGGCACTCCGACAGCTCTCTCCAACAACCTGAACTTGAGCTGCAGAACAGGTTCTGTCTTCAGGCTCGGTTATCTGGTGTTGAATCACCACTGGATTTTAGTCCAGGATTAGACTTAGTCTGGGTCTGCAGATCAGCCTTAGGTGATGTGCCTGAAGCAGCTCACGAGTAAACAGCGTGCGGGGGTCAGAGGAAGACTTACGACACTCTGATAAACATGCCTAGCTGTCCGCCCCCCGTGTTTACATTCCCATTGATCATTACCGAGGACCTTTGACCCTCCGGACCGCCGTCTGTGTATCAGCCCTGCAGTACTAAACCTCCCGCGTTAAACCGGAGCGCATTAACACATCTCCACATGTACACCGTCAGTACACCGCTAACATGCTGCTAACGCCGTACAGGCTCAGCATGAAGCGCTCACGCAGTCACAGGCCTGTTAGCATTACCGCCTCAGTGACGTCGTGTAGCAGTCCGTGTAGGAACGCGTGTTCAGGTCTGTGTCCACTCTGAGACCACCAGTACCTACTCATCAGTACACTGCAGTTACACACTCTCACCAGAGAGGTCACCAAATTCACAAATCCACAGGATTCCAGACGGCTGCTGTAAACGGACCGGACAGGAAGTCCAGAAAGGTGGGAGGAATATCAGAGCCCAGGTTTTACATATGCTGGAGATGGGAAAGCTGGCTTATGGAGAAAGGGTCTCTAAATAAATGATGAGGTAACAGGAACGTCAGGGTGGGAGTAATCTGTGAGGAGAGAGAGGAGCTGACCTGGAAGTGGTTGAGGCATCCGTGCTGGGAAGAGAGAGAGAGAGGGTTAGGAGTTAGTCTGACATGTTTAAACAGGAAGAGCAGATCAGACACATGTCCTTAAATCTACACACAGAGTCTACACCCCACCTGCTTCTAAACACGGCCAGCTAACAGGCTAGCCTTAACACTGCTCTGCCCGTGTTCAGCACCAGGTTAAGACTGTACTGAGGGATTACTGAGCTGCTCCTACACTCCTAAACTAGCAGTTCGTCTCTGTCTCAGGGTGTGTTTGGACTCCGTCTCTGTCTCAGGGTGTGTTTGGACTCCGTCTCTGTCTCAGGGTGTGTTTGGACTCCGTCTCTGTCTCAGGGTGTGTTTGGACTCTGTCTCGTCTCTGTCTCAGGGTGTGTTTGGACTCCGTCTCTGTCTCAGGGTGTGTTTGGACTCCGTCTCTGTCTCAGGGTGTGTTTGGACTCCGTCTCTGTCTCAGGGTGTGTTTGGACTCTGCCTCGTCTCTGTCTCAGGGTGTGTTTGGACTCTGCCTCGTTCTCTGTCACCTTTCAGTGGTGTGTTTGGACTCCGTCTCCTGTCTCAGGGTGTGTTTGGACCTCTCTGCCGCCGTCTCTGTCTCAGGGTGTGTTTGGACTCTGCCTCGTCTCTGTCTCAGGGTGTGTTTGGAGTCTGCCTTGTCTCTGTCTCAGGGTGTGTTTGGACTCCGTCTCTGTCTCAGGGTGTGTTTGGACTCTGCCTCGTCTCTGTCTCAGGGTGTGTTTGGACTCTGCCTCGTCTCTGTCTCAGGGTGTGTTTGGAGTCTGCCTTGTCTCTGTCTCAGGGTGTGTTTGGACTCCGTCTCTGTCTCAGGGTGTGTTTGGACTCTGCCTCGTCTCTGTCTCAGGGTGTGTTTGGACTCTGCCTCGTCTCTGTCTCAGGGTGTGTTTGGACTCTGTCTCGTCTCTGTCTCAGGGTGTGTTTGGACTCTGCCTCATCTCTGTCTCAGGGTGTGTTTGGAGTCTGCCTCTGTCTCTGTCTCAGGGTGTGTTTGGACTCTGCCTTGTCTCTGTCTCAGGGTGTGTTTGGACTCTGTCTTCAAAAACTGATTCGTGTTTTGGAGTCTCTGTCTGTCTCAGGGTGTGTTTGGAGTCTGTCTTCTTGGTCTCTGTTCTCAGGGTGTTGGGTTTGGTCTGTCTCTGCCTTTCTGTCTCAGGGTCACTGTGTTTGGACTCCGTCTGTGTCTTTGGTGTGTTTGGACCTCCGTCTCTGTCTCAGGGGGTGTGTTTGGACTCCGTCTCTGACTCTCAGGTGTCTCTCTCTGACTCTTTTGTCTTCAGGGTGTGTTTTGGACTCTGCCTCGTGTCTCTGTCTCACATAGGATTGTGTTTGGACTCTGTCTCGTCTCTTTCGTTTTCTCAGGGTGTGTTTGGACTCCGTCTCTGTCTCAGGGTGGGTGTGTTTGGGGAACTCTGCCATCGGTCGTCTCTGTCTCAGGGTGTGCTTTGGGACTCTGCCTCGTCTCTGTCATCTCAGGGTGTGTTTTGGAGTCTGCCTTGTCTCTGTTCTCAGGGTGTGTTTGGACTCCGTCTCTGTCTCCCAGGGTGTAGGGTGTGTTTTGGGACTCTGCCTCGTCTCTGTCTCAGGGTTGCTTATGTGTGTTTGGACTCTGCCTCGTCTCTGTCTCAGGGTGTGTTTGGAGTCTGCCTTGTCTCTGTCTCAGGGTGTGTTTGGACTCCGTCTCTGTCTCAGGGTGTGTTTGGACTCTGCCTCGTCTCTGTCTCAGGGTGTGTTTGGACTCTGCCTCGTCTCTGTCTCAGGGTGTGTTTGGACTCTGTCTCGTCTCTGTCTCAGGGTGTGTTTGGACTCTGCCTCATCTCTGTCTCAGGGTGTGTTTGGAGTCTGCCTCTGTCTCTGTCTCAGGGTGTGTTTGGACTCTGCCTTGTCTCTGTCTCAGGGTGTGTTTGGACTCTGTCTCTGTCTCAGGGTGTGTTTGGAGTCTGCCTTGTCTCTGTCTCAGGGTGTGTTTGGAGTCTGCCTTGTCTCTGTCTCAGGGTGTGTTTGGAGTCTGCCTTGTCTCTGTCTCAGGGTGTGTTTGGACTCTGTCTCGTCTCTGTCTCAGGGTGTGTTTGGACTCTGCCTCGTCTCTGTCTCAGGGTGTGTTTGGACTCTGTCTCGTCTCTGTCTCAGGGTGTGTTTGGACTCCGTCTCTGTCTCAGGGTGTGTTTGGACTCTGTCTCGTCTCTGTCTCAGGGTGTGTTTGGACTCTGTCTCTGTCTCAGGGTGTGTTTGGACCCTGCCTTGTCTCTGTCTCAGGGTGTGTTTGGAGTCTGCCTTGTCTCTGTCTCAGGGTGTGTTTGGACTCTGTCTCGTCTCTGTCTCAGGGTGTGTTTGGACTCCGTCTCTGTCTCAGGGTGTGTTTGGACTCTGTCTCGTCTCTGTCTCAGGGTGTGTTTGGACTCTGTCTCGTCTCTGTCTCAGGGTGTGTTTGGACTCCGTCTCTGTCTCAGGGTGTGTTTGGAGTCTGCCTCGTCTCTGTCTCAGGGTGTGTTTGGACCCTCCTTGTGTCTCTGTCTCAGGGTGTGTTTGGACCTCTGCCTTCGTCTCTGTCTCATTGGGATGTTGTGTTTGGGACTCTGTCTCGTCTCTGTCTCAGGGTTTGTTATGTTTGTTTGGACTCTGTCTCTCGTCTCAGGGTTGTACTTTTTGGTGTTTGGAGACTCTGTCCTCGTCTCTGTCTCAGGGTGTGTGTTTGGGACTCTGTCTCCGTCTCTGTCTCAGGGGGTGTGTTTTGGACTCTGCCTACGTCTCTGTCTTCCAGGGTGTGGTGAGTTTGGACTATAGTCTGTCAACGTCTCTTCTCAGGGTGTGTTTGGAGTCTGCCTCGTCTCTGTCTCAGGGTGTGTTTGGACTCCGTCTCTGTCTCAGGGTGTGTTTGGACTCTGTCTCGTCTCTGTCTCAGGGTGTGTTTGGACTCCGTCTCTGTCTCAGGGTGTGTTTGGAGTCTGCCTCGTCTCTGTCTCAGGGTGTGTTTGGACTCTGTCTCGTCTCTGTCTCAGGGTGTGTTTGGACTCTGCCTCGTCTCTGTCTCAGGGTGTGTTTGGACTCTGCCTCGTCTCTGTCTCAGGGTGTGTTTGGACTCCGTCTCTGTCTCAGGGTGTGTTTGGACTCTGTCTCGTCTCTGTCTCAGGGTGTGTTTGGACCCTGCCTCGTCTCTGTCTCAGGGTGTGTTTGGACTCCGTCTCTGTCTCAGGGTGTGTTTGGACTCTGCCTCGTCTCTGTCTCAGGGTGTGTTTGGACTCCGTCTCTGTCTCAGGGTGTGTTTTGGTACTATGTCTCTTCTCTGTCCCTCAGGGTGTGGTTTTGGACTCTGTCCGTCTCTGTCTCAGGGTGTGTTTGGGACTCGTTGTCTCCCACTCAGGGTGTCTGTTTGAGAGGTCTGCCTCGTCTCTGTCTCAGGTGTGTGTTTGGACTCCGTCTCTGTCTCAGGGTGTGTTTGGACTCTGTCTCGTCTCTGTCTCAGGGTGTGTTTGGAGTCTGCCTCGTCTCTGTCTCAGGGTGTGTTTGGACTCTGTCTCGTCTCTGTCTCAGGGTGTGTTTGGACTCTGTCTCTGTCTCAGGGTGTGTTTGGAGTCTGCCTCGTCTCTGTCTCAGGGTGTGTTTGGAGTCTGCCTCGTCTCTGTCTCAGGGTGTGTTTGGACTCCGTCTCTGTCTCAGGGTGTGTTTGGAGTCTGCCTCGTCTCTGTCTCAGGGTGTGTTTGGACCCTGCCTTGTCTCTGTCTCAGGGTGTGTTTGGACTCTGCCTCATCTCTGTCTCAGGGTGTGTTTGGACTCCGTCTCTGTCTCAGGGTGTGTTTGGACTCTGCCTCGTCTCTGTCTCAGGGTGTGTTTGGACTCCGTCTCTGTCTCAGGGTGTGTTTGGACTCTGCCTCGTCTCTGTCTCAGGGTGTGTTTGGACTCCGTCTCTGTCTCAGGGTGTGTTTGGAGTCTGCCTTGTCTCTGTCTCAGGGTGTGTTTGGAGTCTGCCTCTGTCTCTGTCTCAGGGTGTGTTTGGACTCTGCCTCATCTCTGTCTCAGGGTGTGTTTGGACTCTGTGGTTGAGACCAGCCGAGTGTGATGATGGAGCTCTGGCCGGATCGGGCAGGTGTGTGTAGTCTCAGACTGATGGTGGTAACCGGTAGCTTCATATGAAAAGTGGAACCCTGAGCGGACAGCACCGAGCTGTAGGTACTCGCATTCGGTTCTCATGTTCTGTAACTGCAGTACCACTGCAGCCCACTGGGGGGTACAGGTCATTGGAGGTGTGGGTCATTGGTCTTGACTCGGACTCACTGTGTCTCAGTCTTGGTCTTGACTCGGACTCACTGTGTCTCAGTCTTGGTCTTGACTCGGACTCACTGTGTCTCAGTCTTGGTCTTGACTCAGACTCACTGTGTCTCAGTCTTGGTCTTGACTCAGACTCACTGTGTCTCAGTCTTGGTCTTGACTCGGACTCACTGTGTCTCAGTCTTGGTCTTGACTCGGACTCACTGTGTCTCAGTCTTGGTCTTGACTCTGACTCACTGTGTCTCAGTCTTGGTCTTGACTCAGACTCACTGTGTCTCAGTCTTGGTCTTGACTCGGACTCACTGTGTCTCAGTCTTGGTCTTGACTAGGACTCACTGTGTCTCAGTCTTGGTCTTGACTCTGACTCACTGTGTCTCAGTCTTGGTCTTGACTCAGACTCACTGTGTCTCAGTCTTGGTCTTGACTCGGACTCACTGTGTCTCAGTCTTGGTCTTGACTCGGACTCACTGTGTCTCAGTCTTGGGGACTCAGATCCAGCAGTCTTGACTACAACACTGCTAGACTGCTAGGTCTGGGACAGCGACTCCTGATTAAACCTGACCTATCAGACGTCCTGGAGTAAACACTTCCTAAACCAGAAACGAAAACAGGACATAGGAGGAGGAGGAGGAGTGGAGGACCTGGTTGCTGATGCATGTACCAGGGCTGCAGGGCTGCAGGGGAGAGAAAAGGTTGATCGTTAGGATGACAGCAGTGTGCAGTAGCTCGGAGAACGTCTTCCTGATAAAGACTGCTCCACTTACGACCGGGCGGAGGCAGCGGCAGGGCCAGAAAGCGGCCGGCGGTTCTGGGTGGCTGCTCTCCCTCTTTGGGTTTGTGGGCGACCTGTGTCTCCCCTGCCTGAGGCTTGGTGACCACCATAGAGGTCAGAGGGGTCACAAAGTTGTACTTGAGCGAGAGCTCCAGCGCTTCTTTCTTGGCTGCTTCTTTCTCCTCCCCCTTCAGCGTCACTCTGCCACACAAACACAGCGTTACCCGCACCACACGCTGGTTCCTCCTTCAAACACAAACCCTGAATTTCCTAAACTCTTAGGATACAGACTCACTGGTGTTCACACCCGCTACTCTACGCACTCCAGCGTTCCAGGCTGGGCTGTCAGCACTTCTCATTCCCTTCCCAAGGAACCCAGCTCTCAGCGGCACATGGTGGGTGTTCATCTTGGCTGGAGTTCTTCCTGTTCACCAGATTCCTAATCTAATGTTCCATTCCACCTTAAACTCTGCAGCCTGTCCAGGCACCAGAATGTCCTGCAGCGCGATTTAAGGTGGAATGGAGAATTCCCAAAACCTGCACAGCCTGCACGTCACTCTGGGCAGATTCCCAAACTCTCGGACAAGATGGAGCAGCTCCGCTCAGCGTCTGACCCTGAAGAAACTGAAGAGAGGAGCAGCTCCACCTTTATTAGCACCACCACCCCAACAGCAGCCTGTAAGTAGCAGCCATGCTGTGTGATTGTATCCGTGCGTGCCGGCTGAAGCAGACCGTACTAGCTATGTTTTATGCAGTCTGTTTCCACATGGTGCTTCTGTGTGATCACCGTGGGCCGTGAGCCAATCAGAACAGAGCTCATCTATTTATTCATGAGCTCACCAACACAGGGAAACCAGCTCGTTTCATTCTAGAACCAGATCATAGGGGGCCTAGTGTACACCAGTCACACACTCCTATCTAGAACATCAGAGAACAGAAGCACTGAGTAAATGGGTTCTATGGCACTCACTCCTTCTCCAGTCGCTGTTTGACTGTGAGGTAAGCCCAGAGGCGCTGGAGGACCTCATGTTCGGCCGTAACCCCGATGAGGTCCTTCACCGACATCGAGTCCTGGTATTTCACTTTGCTGTTTTTCTGGAAAAGAGTGAAACATGGTAAGACCACCATCAAATTCTGACAGCCATGTTCAGGGCCTCAGTAGCATGTCACGTAAGCAGTGACAGTCCTACCGAGATGGCGATGACCTCGGTTTTGAAATTCTCCAGGCTGTTGTCTGTGATTTGTCCAGCTACCACGATCTCGGATCCGTTGTAGTAGTGGCTGAAGCTGGTCTGGGTGAGGTTTCCCGCCCCGATGTAGTTGAGCTCGACGTCAGTTAGGAGAGGGGTGGCCACCTCCTCATAGAACCCCTGCAAAACGATACAACAGGAGCGATGGGAGCCGGCCCAACACCGGAACACCGGACCAGCAGATCACAGCACTCATCCTACCTGCAGCTGAAGGTCAGCATCCGAGTCCTCGTAGATCCTGCGAGCCAGTCCGTTGTTCTCCAGCGCCATTTTCTCCAGGAAATCAAAGTTCACATCAAACCCGAACCCCAGACAGTACAGAGGGAACTTCCCGCCGATGGCTTTCTTCACACTGGCCTGAATCCTCTCGATGTTCGTTTCACCTGCAGGGCACACGCAGCAGCACACAGGTGATATCAGATGTGGATCCATAGCAGGAAACACCCTCAGACTGCACCAGTGCTATCCACAAAAAGCTAGTTGGGGTATTTACCAGTGGGCGCTAACGTTAGCTAGGCTATCTAGGCGCTGGAGCCGTTTCCTCTTTCTCAGTGCAGAGAAAGCACTAGAATAATCACTCAGCCAGTTCAGCAGAGTCTAGAACCTGATACACCACGGCCTACTGAGAGAACCGAGGGCTCAGCACCCCTGAAGCTCCGATCCTGAAATCACCTCTGGTCTCTGTCCAGGAGAGGTGATCAAATGCAGCAGACAGAAGAATCCAGGTTCACCACTTTGCTAACCTGCTTGTGGAAAAGTGATGAATGGAACCGCACTATTGATCCACAATCACCTCCTCCACTAGACGAGCCCAGAATCGGTCCTGGGTCTGGACTCCAGTGCCCGGGACAGATGTGAAGTCAGCCTCACAGACCACCTTCTCATTTACATACACCCGTCTGTGTCAGTGCTTTTGTACCTGATGTGGGATCTCCATCCGTCAGCAGGATGAGGATGGAGGCGGAGCCTTCTCTTGGGTGTCTGTTGATCATCTGCACCCCCTTCAGCACCGCGGCGTTGATGTCGGTGGCTGAGGGAAAATATCAAAGCATGAGCAGCAGGCAGGACCACCCAGTCAGGGGAGGTTAGGGAACCAGCCCAGTGAGCAGAGAGTGGTAAGGCACCTAACCCACCGCTCCAGGTGAGTGTACTGCCCCCTAGTGTGTGTAAGTTTCACTGCACTAGTTAAATACGTCTGGTTGTGTTGTGTGAGTGCTGACGCTGTGTTATGACCGTTCAGTGCCGCCTTATTTTCCTCAGCCCTCCAGTCACTGCTTAGTCACTGGTGCTGTCCCCCAGTGCCTCAGGCCTTCAGTAAGAACAAATCACATCAGACGGTGGCGTGTTGACACACCCGACCGGCAATATCAGCGTTTACAACCTTCTACCTCCACCTGTAAGCAGACCACTCACCAGCCCCCAGGAGAGAAGGTCTCTAAGTCCAACCCACATGGGCAAAGAGCTGACCTGGCTGAACCACATCGAGCTAAGCTAAACAGGTGACCTTGATATACGACCCTGTGTGTCTCATCGCGGTCCTACCTCCTCGATCTTCGATCTTCTTCACAAAGTCCTTCGCCTGCTCCAGGTTCCTCTGGGAGGCTTGGAGGAGTTCGTGTTTCCACACGTCTACGTTACCGTCGAAGGTGATCAGCCCAAAGTTGTCGTCCGGAGAAAGGTCTCCCAGGATCTTCAGCATCGCCAAACGGGTCTGCAGGGAGAAACCTCGTCAGGTGTTCAGTCCACATTAACACCCAGGAGTGGGTTCAGGTTCACACAGGCAGAGTAGAATCAACACACCCGGCTACGGAAATGCGTTAGCTCTTTAATCACCGCACCTGGTGCATCTTCCTGCCGTGCATGGAGCCACTTCGGTCGATGATGAAGACCACGTTCTTGGGGATTCTCTGGACGTCCATGGGTGAGAAGTAGTGGACGAAGAAGCCGTTCGATACCTGCAGGGAGGACAGAGTCAACCGGACAGAGGAGAATTCCTACTTAAGCCACAATTATCAGTCAACCAAACACCCCAGCCAACTTCCCAAACTGTGTCCTCCACAGAGACACACTTCTCCGCACCTCTCCGCACGTCAGGACACACTTCCTGTTTAACTGACTGGAGAAAAAGGAAAATGAACTGCAGTCTGCAAACCTTACACATTTCACATCCCTTCTGTGTTTAATTCCCCCACAGCATAATACATTCAGCAAACGCGTCGCAGTTAACCCTTCGAGGGTCTACAGTGGCCCGGTGAGGTCAGTTTTTTGGAATATCTTTGAAATAAAATGTTGAGTGTTTTGTACAAACGTGTTTTTGGTGTAACATTAAAAATGGAATATTTTCAGATGAAATAAAATGACTACTCTAGTCTATTACACTGCATATACAGTATAACACATTGACTGGTATATTTTAATATATTGTTAATTATGTATCAGACAGATACCAAACGTTACTGACGGTGTACTTGTGAGGTATTAAACTCAGTTTTGCGTCTGGTTTATGGGAAGGCGGAGTCATGAAGTCGGGAGATATTAACCAGGCGCTGTATTAGCAGTAACTGTTATACGCCCCCGTGTGAAGCATGTGGTCAGTTACAGTCAGATGTTCACTTCCCAGTTCTGTGTTTGTTACACTCTGATCTTCAGCCGGTGCTTCAGTACCTGCAGTTCTCCACCAGGGTTCACTCTCTCTACGTCATAGCTTATGATCAGGTCTCCATTCAGTCCACTCTCCGCACAGCCCCCACACTTCCTCTGCTGCTCCACAGTGGGGTAGAAGTTCACCCAGGCCTGCAATAAGGCATCAAAGGTTATCAGGGACCCAGACAGAGGGTTCTATACCGCACGTACGGACACGCAGATTCAGTCTGGGTTGTTTGTACTGTACAGATAATAAATCAGTTTATTCTATAATTCCTGGACTGACTGGATAATATCCGGGGGGGGGAGCGGTTACTCAGGCACGTCTTCAGGTACAGACAGAGCGTGCTAATAAGGCAGAAAGCAGCGTTCAGTAAACGATGTACGATACTGATCTTCCTGAATATGCTTGTAACACTTTGTGAGACTTTGTGAGACTTTGGGGGCTGAAGACACGTACAGACCCAGATCTGAAATCTTTATTGTTGCTGAGTTGTAGACGTCCTGGCCTTTGTTGTCATATCTGGAGCTTTCACAGATGTGCGGGTTACCCACTAACACCCCCCCACACACACACACACACTTCAAGGTGCTGGATTGAGAACTGTACACTGGGAGCAGTCTGGATGGTCCTGTTCTTCTATGTCCCAGTGTATTCCAGTCTGAAGGGTGGACCACCGTACACGCCTCCACTGACCATCAGTCCCGTTCAGATCAGTCCAGAGAGGTCAGCAGTGGTTCTGGACGGTGTTGATATGTGTAGGTCAGTCTGAACCTGCGTTAGTGGACGCAGTGACGGACGCTGTTCACTGCTCCTGGTCTAACCTGTCTGGAACGTATCGGATCCGGTTCAGAGTGAGCATACAACAGCAGTCAGACTGACCAGGAGAAACCCGGAGTGGTAAAACTTCCCGGTTTGTTTAATTCCACATGTGGACCTTCATAGCGTACATGCCTTCAATATTAATCTACACTGTAAAAATAATAAATACATGTAAAAAATAAATAATAAATAATAAATAAACGTATCCACAAACAAAGATCTGTTTATAAAGGAAGAGGGAAAGATCTGACAACACATCAAACATCTTCACAAGTTTCTCAAAATAAATAACGGGGGCAGTTATTAATGCTGCACGTAGATAGATGGATGGATGGATTGACAGACGGAAGGACGGACAGACAGACAGAGAGAGCCAGATGGATGGATGGATGGATTGACAGACGGAAGGACGGACAGACAGACAGAGAGAGCCAGATGGATGGATGGATGGATGGATGGATTGACAGACAGACAGACGGATGGACAGACAGATTAGATGGATGGATGGATGGATGGATGGATGGATTGACGGATGGATTGACGGATGGACGGACAGACAGGTGGATGGATGGATGGATGGATGGATGGATTGACGGACGGACAGACAGATGGATGGATGGATGGATGGATGGATGGATGGATGGATGGATTGACGGACGGACGGACAGACAGGTGGATGGATGGATGGATGGATGGATGGATGGATGGATTGACGGACGGACAGACAGACAGGTGGATGGATGGATGGATGGATGGATTGACGGACGGACGGACAGACAGACAGGTGGATGGATGGATGGATGGATTGACAGACAGACAGACGGACGGACAGACAGATAGATGAATGGATGGATGGATGGATGGATGGATGGATGGATGGATGGATGGATGGATGGATGGACGGACGGACAGACAGACAGACAGGTGGATGGATGGATGGATGGATGGATGGATGGATGGATGGACTGACAGACAGGTGGATGGATGGATGGATGGATGGATGGATGGATGGACTGACAGACAGGTGGATGGATGGATGGATGGATGGACAGACAGACAGGTGGATGGCTGGATGGATGGATGGATGGATGGATGGATGGATGGATGGATGGATGGAGGGATGGATGGATTGACGGATGGATGGACAGACAGACAGGTGGATGGCTGGATGGATGGATTGATGGATGGATGGATGGATGGATGGATGGATGGATGGATGGATGGATTGACAGACAGACAGACAGACAGACAGGTGGATGGATGGATGGATGGATGGATGGATGGATGGATGGATGGATGGATGAATGGATGGATGGATGGATGGATGAATGGACAGACAGGTGGATGAATGGATGGATGGAGGGATGGATGGATTGACGGATGGATGGACAGACAGACAGGTGGATGGCTGGATGGATGGATGGATGGATGGATGGATGGATGGATGGATGGATGGATGGATGGATGAATGGACAGACAGGTGGATGGATGGGATGGGATGGGATGGAGGGACAGACCAGACAGAACACAAGATGGATGACGGATGGATTGATAGACAGACAGACAGGTGGATGGATGGATGGATGGACAGACAGACAGGTGGATGGCTGGATGGATGGATGGATGGATGGATGGATGGATGGATGGATGGATGGATGGATGGACAGACAGACAGGTGGATGGATGGATGGACGGATGGACGGATGGATGGATGGATGAATGGATGGATGGACGGATGGATGGATGATATGAACAGATGTTAATAGACGTGTTATATGTGCAGCATGTTTAGATGGCAGTGTGTAATAACAGGGGTGAAGGGAGTATGAAGGTGGGAGCCTCAGGATGTGGGGATGCTTCTCCCCTGGAGCTCTACACGGGAGGGAAGGAATAACGGAGGGAGGGATGTACGGGGAGCGGAGAGGAGAATTCCTGAAGGAGGAGTGAGGTATAGAGCGTGCCTCTCACCTTGTTATTAGAGCGCGTTGTGGTCACAGCGTTGGCCAGCTCGTTGGTGTTCAGTCCTCCCTTCACCTCCAGGAGGGAGATGTCCGGACCCTCGTTAATGGACACGTCGATCTGTCAGAGACGCAGAACCGAAGGTCAGGATCAGTTCTCCAGCAGTACCTGTGCTTCAGCAGGACCCCACCACAGGGGAACACGGGGGGAGCGCTGCCGATCTCCGCCCGCCACGTTCACACCACACAAACACTCTCACGGTCAGGAACCAGAACACAGAACCCGGTCCCAACACTGACAGACATATGCACCAACACACCACCCGGATTTCACATGTGGGCGGAGCATCTGAGGCTGAGAACAGCTACTCCACCTTGAAGTCTGCTACAGGCTGCATCGGCTGGGCGTTGATGAGGAGCTGGTATTTTCCCAGGCGCCGCGTCAGCAGCTCCTCATAGGTGAGTTCAAAGGTCACTTTACTGGCAGCAGCCACCGTCACCGAGGTCTTAAACTCCTCCAGAGTCCTTCCTACCGAGCTGGAACACACGACACACAGCATCAGAGCTCACGGACATCCGTCCTGATCCCAGGTGCTACACAAACCCCGCACCTGAGTTACAGCAGAGACCCCAGGGTAAACTCCTCCCCCAGCGTCAGCTCCTCCCTTCAGTCCTCCACTGGAGTAACAGTACTAAAGTACATACCTTCAAACGTACTGAAGTGTGGAGAGTACACCAACACACCACTAGCAGTGCACTAACACGTGACACTGTGTGACAGTACATGACCGGGTTAGTGAATTCTGCTGACTGTATGGGGTCATCAGCCGACCCCCTGGCGGTTCTGAGATCGGTTCTGGAGTCTGACTGTGTTCAGGTCGAGTCTGCTGTTTGAATGAGCTGTGTTCAGGTTCATGTGATGGTACCTGACTATCCCGGCGCTCTCTCCCCGAGACACGGCCTGGCTGTACTGCTGCTGAGCCTCCTCCTTCTTCTTCACCACTCCGTCATACGTCTTCCCCTCCATGGTCCTGAGAGACACACAGTTTACAGACGCTGTAATATCGCAGGTCGTTATGAGGGGATTATTAATGAGACTGAGGAGACACGCCCACTCACATCCTGAACTTGCTGATGAAGGCATTCTTGGGAATCTTGACCTGGAAGTGGACTTCCTGAGACTCAGTGAGTCGGTTTTTCACGCGGCTCGTGATGACGGTGACGGCGTAGCGGCTGGTGACTGTGGAGTTGATGTGGAAGCTGTAGATTTCCACGTCTCCACCCTGCGGTGGGGAAAACAGGCATTAGTGATACTACTGTAACTACGGCTACTGCATCCGGAATTCCTGAATTCATGTCCGGCAAACAAAGGCTGCTTCTGAGGTAGACAAGTACGACTCCCATTCCAGAAAAGCTGGGCAGCTGTGTAAATGTAAATAGATGTAAATATAAACAGAATGTAACGATCTGTAAACCTCATGGAGCCATATTTTATTCCCAGTAGAACATAGAACCCATATCAGACACTGAGAATGAGACCGTTCATCATTACCTCATCAACTCATTTACAGCTAAACATCTCTAAACAGATGGACGGAAACAAAAGGCCGGAAAAGTAAGTGGTACTAATAAACAGCTGGCAGAACGAGTTAGAACTAGGTCACGTGACTAGAATGAAGAGCACTTTAGAGAGGGAGAGTCTCCCTGAGGCAAAGACGTGCAGAGGTTCACCAGTCCGCAAGAAACGGCCTAAAGCCTGCAGAACAGAACATTCCCCCCACCATCTACAGCACATCACAGCAGCAGCGGATCCAGAGCGGCTGGAGGAATCCCTGTGCCTATACGGGACGCTCGTGATGTTCGGGCCTCATTAAACACAGGTATGATTCCGTACTGGGAATCACTGCGTGGACTCAGGAACACTTCCAGAACTCACTGTCTGTGAACGCAGTACCGGGGAGTCCACTAATGCAGGTTAAAGCTGGATCATGCAGAGAAAAGCCACATGGCCACACCAAGCGCCGCCGACTTCTCTGGGCCAAAGCTCATTTACAATGGACTGAGGCAGAATAGAAAACTGTTCTGGGCTCAGATGGATCAGAATCAGAAATTCCTTTTGGACACCACACAGACTCAGAAGGAGAGGGACCGTCCAGCTTGTTATCAGAACACAATTCTAAAGCCTGCATCTCTGATGGGACCGGGCCACGTCAGTGCCTGTGGCTGGGCAGCTTACACATCTGGAAAGCCTCCATCGACGCTGAACAGCGTACAGAGGATTCAGACCAGCAGATTCTCCCATCCAGACTGGTCTCCTTCAAGGAAAGATATTTATATATATATGGAATGGGGTTGTAAAACTCCGCCCTCTGCACAGTGTGTGGCTGTCCAGTAAAAACATCACATCACAAAATCACCCTAACAGCTTAGTACCACCAGCCTGGGGTTAGAACCTGCTGAGGAGCCGTGTCTGCACTTTTGACTGGAACTCTACTTTGTCATGTGGTCCAGTTCTAGACGATAGACCCCAACACGGTTTCAGTGCAGGATTAGGACTGACTGTTAATCTATAGAACCCTGCAGTATTAAATTAAATCTGGACAGAGCGGTGTGGGTGATATTCCGGAGATCACGGCCGTGTTTACAGCTTGGATCAGGAGAGCACGGCCTCAGGAACATGCTGGGACAGCTCAAACAGATCTATCAGACCGGACCTTCACCTCAGAGTTGCTCAACTGTTTGTCTGACTTAGTTTACTTGTGTGCTGCTGAATTCAGCCCTGCTGGTCCGATGCTGTTAGGGTGTGTACAGTAACGTAGGCCTGTCAGAGTAACTGGTTCAGGTTCACTATTGATCAGTGAATTGATTAGTCGTGTTTCTGTAATGCAGTAGAAAATACAAGAGTCCAGATACCAGAGCCCGAGCGCAGGCTTACTGCTCATATGATCCGCTTGTGCTGCTCGGGCACTTCTCCTCGGGGGGATACAGGAGACATGAGGTAGCTCTGTCCCACTACTGCTCACAGGCCAGCGGTTCACCTCAGCACTACTGAAGTCTGTTACAGGATCAACAGTCACCAGTGTCATATATACCGCACACGTACATCTAAAGGACCAGCTGCTCCCAGAAGGAGGTGTGGGAGTGCGGGTGTGTCGGGAAGGATGATAAAGGTGACCAGGATCAATAACTGATGATAAATTTAGACTGATATGATCAATATTTATTGAGCTACACATACAGAAGTCTGTCTCTCAGTATGGCGTTGGGCCGCCGTGTTTGCTAACCCAACACGCCAGACGTCTCGGGTATGCTGTTTTTTTTTTTTGTAGAGGTTCCTGATGGACAGTCCTGTGATAATCCATCCCATGCAGCTTGAACATCCTCACACAGTTCCTGCAGTGGTGCGGTAGGGGTGGAAGGTAGAGGGGACACCAGGCCTTCTGGACGTGTGACAACAAACGTTCATACTCGGTGCTTGCTGACCACGGTTCATGCACACACACGGGTTCGTTGGGCGTCTCCACCAAGACTAAAGCGGGACTCGTCACTTGAAGATGACCCGCTGCCATTCTGAGTCAACTCCATGACAGTCTGGTAACGACACCACTGCAGTGTTGGTGCGGTGACGTGGTGTTAAGGACAGTCGTGGTAACGGTCTGTGTGCATGTAGTCCTGCGTGGTGCAGCCGTCTGCCGATGGTGCTGCACTAACAGGAGGACTGATGGAGGACACCACTGCTCGCTGGAGGTCTGTAATGGTGGTGTTGGGTCAGTCAGGTACAGAGATAAGACCCACCCCTGCTTACATCACATGTGCAGCTGAGAGTGAAACCTGAATCATTAGTATATCAAATCTACACACCGAGTTTCACTCCTGTGGGTTGACTCCTGGGTTCAGCTGTTCTGAGTGTGTGTGGTAATCTGTTTGTAGATGACGTTTTTCTCGGTATGTTTCTACAGTATGAGTGGGTTTAATATCACTGGAGCAACTAAAATAGCTTCCAGCTTATTCAGGCACACAAAGCCCCGCCTGATGCTTATGAGATTCCATCCTTTATGTTTTAGCTGAATCGTTTAGAGTGCTTATACAACCTGTCCTGGAAAACCTTTAAAAGTATGTGAAATATGTGCACTGTAGAAATATATACCCAACCCCAGTATAAATATACTCATCATAAGCAGTCCAAATGGAGTTTTAAAAGAGCTCGACTTTTTATAAAATAAAATAAAATAATTAATTTTGAATATAAATGATATTGAGAATAATACTGCAGTAAACTCCTGGAACCCTCACGGCCCCGGTGACGGATCCAGACGTGCGGGTTTCCCTTATATAACAGTAACTCCTGGGTCCTGCGGTGATCCCACGTACTGGATTAATGATAAGCCTGGGAACGTGGACATGTAAAGGAGCTTACGGGAAGCGGGAGGATTTGGACTGCTGGCTTTTGGCAGCAGCTACGAGGAGCACGCTACCGCACCTCCCGCACCTCCGCGCGCTAATCTTCACTTAATGAGCACCTGGAGTTTCATTACTGCAGCTCATTACAACATTCCTGACATGTTTTCCAGACACACATACTAACGGGACAGGAACACTGCAGATCCCAAACACCCTCATCACCCATAAACTCGCCCACAGAGTGTACAGGATTCCGCCCTGACCTTTTGACCTTTTAAACGCAGTCATTTCTGCGCAGGTGATTGTGGGAGTATCCCGTCTCTGTCTCTAATCCTGATTCCTGAGCACTACGTCAGTCAGGGCTCCATCACTGTTCGTTCCTGGTCCTACAGCAGAACCTGCTTATACTCACTCAGTACCACACGCGCTACCGCCCCTCACGTAGCAGGGAGCCACTCGCGGCCAGGCGCTACCGCCGCTGTGACACCGGGACCCGAGAAGGTTAGACACGACATGAAGCCCAGTAAAACCCCCTTCAGCCCTGAGCATCACCTCGGGGGGCTCATCACTCCCTAACCACTCCCCAACGATCTGTGTGTCCCTACATGGTGCACTACACCTCCCAGCTCCCTACATAGTGCACTACACCTCCCAGCTTCCTACATAGTAAACTACACCTCCCTGCTCCCTACATGGTGCACTACACCTCCCAGCTTCCTACATAGTAAACTACACCTCCCTGCTCCCTACATGGTGCACTACACCTCCCTGCTCCCTACATAGTAAACTACACCTCCCTGCTCCCTACATGGTGCACTACACCTCCCTGCTCCCTACATAGTAAACTACACCTCCCAGCTCCCTACATAGTGCACTACACCTCCCTGCTCCCTACATAGTAAACTACACCTCCCTGCTCCCTACATGGTGCACTACACCTCCCTGCTCCCTACATAGTACTACATAGTAGTAAACTACACCTCCCAGCTCCCTACATAGTGCACTACACCTCCCTGCTCCCTACATAGTAAACTACACCTCCCAGCTCCCTACATAGTGCACTACACCTCCCTGCTCCCTACATAGTGAACTACACCTCCCAGCTCCCTACATGGTGCACTACACCTCCCTGCTCCCTACATAGTAAACTACACCTCCCTGCTCCCTACATAGTGCACTACACCTCCCTGCTCCCTACATAGTAAACTACACCGACCTGCTCCCTACATAGTGCACTACACCTCCCTGCTCCCTACATAGTAAACTACACCTCCCTGCTCCCTACATAGTGCACTACACCTCCCTGCTCCCTACATAGTAAACTACACCTCCCAGCTCCCTACATAGTGCACTACACCTCCCTGCTCCCTACATAGTAAACTACACCTCCCAGCTCCCTACATAGTGCACTACACCTCCCTGCTCCCTACATAGTAAACTACACCTCCCAGCTCCCTACATGGTGCACTACACCTCCCTGCTCCCTACATAGTAAACTACACCTCCCAGCTCCCTACATAGTGCACTACACCTCCCTGCTCCCTACATAGTAAACTACACCTCCCAGCTCCCTACATAGTGCACTACACCTCCCTGCTCCCTACATAGTAAACTACACCTCCCTGCTCCCTACATAGTAAACTACACCTCCCAGCTCCCTACATAGTGCACTACACCTCCCTGCTCCCTACATAGTGAACTACACCTCCCAGCTTCCTACATGGTGCACTACACCTCCCAGCTTCCTACATGGTGCACTACACCTCCCAGCTTCCTACATAGTAAACTACACCTCCCTGCTCCCTACATAGTAAACTACACCTCCCTGCTCCCTACATAGTGCACTATACCTCCCTGCTCCCTACATAGTGCACTACACCTCCCAGCTTCCTACATGGTGCACTACACCTCCCTGCTCCCTACATAGTAAACTACACCTCCCTGCTCCCTACATAGTGCACTATACCTCCCTGCTCCCTACATAGTGCACTATACCTCCCTGCTCCCTACATAGTAAACTACGCCTCCCTGCTCCCTACATAGTAAACTACGCCTCCCAGCTTCCTACATAGTGCACTACGCCTCCGTGCTCCCTACATAGTGCACTACACCTCCCTGCTCCCTACATAGTGCACTACACCTCCCTGCTCCCTACATAGTAAACTACACCTCCCTGCTCCCTACATAGTGCACTACACCTCCCTGCTCCCTACATAGTGCACTACACCTCCCTGCTCCCTACATAGTGCACTACACCTCCCTGCTCCCTACATAGTAAACTACACCTCCCTGCTCCCTACATAGTAAACTACACCTCCCTGCTCCCTACATAGTGCACTACACCTCCCTGCTCCCTACATAGTGCACTACACCTCCCTGCTCCCTACATAGTAAACTACACCTCCCTGCTCCCTACATAGTAAACTACACCTCCCTGCTCCCTACATAGTAAACTACACCTCCCTGCTCCCTACATAGTAAACTACGCCTCCCTGCTCCCTACATAGTAAACTACGCCTCCCAGCTTCCTACATAGTGCACTACACCTCCCCGCTTCCTACATAGTGCACTACACCTCCCCGCTCCCTACATAGTAAACTACACCTCCCTGCTCCCTACATAGTAAACTACACCTCCCTGCTCCCTACATAGTAAACTACGCCTCCCAGCTTCCTACATAGTGCACTACGCCTCCCAGCTTCCTACATAGTGCACCGCACCTCCCCACTCACTACATAGTTCACTACACCTCCCTGCTTCCTACATAGTGCACTACACCTCCCAGCTTCCTACATAGTGCACTGCACCTCCCTGATCCTTGCTCCCTACATAGTGCACTACACTTCCCCGCTCCCTACATAGTGCACTACACTTCCCCGCTCCCTACATAGTGAACTACGCCTCCCAGCTTCCTACATAGTGCACCGCACCTCCCCACTCCCTACATAGTGCACTACACCTCCATCTCTGCACACACTCCCTCCTAAATGCCTATATCTATTAATATTGTATTATTCTGCTCCATTCTGTACTGTTTACACATCCTGCACTGATAAATTATTTATATTACCTGCTCTGTCTGTATGGCCGACACCAGTCGTCATCTTAATTTGGACAGCAAATAGTATACCACTACCTCCATTACACAGACACTTAAGGACCTCCCCGCTCCATACATAGTGCACTACACCTCCCTGCTCCCTACATAGTGCACTACGCCTCCCCGCTCCATACATAGTGCACTACACCTCCCTGCTCCCTACATAGTGCACTACGCCTCCCTGCTCCCTACATAGTGCACTACACCTCCCTGCTCCCTGCATAGTGCACTACACCTCCCTCCTCCCTACATAGTGAACTACGCCTCCCAGCTTCCTACATAGTGCACCGCACCTCCCCACTCCCTACATAGTGCACTACACCTCCCTGCTCCCTACATAGTGCACTACGCCTCCCTGCTCCCTACATAGTGCACTACACCTCCCTGCTCCCTGCATAGTGCACTACACCTCCCAGCTTCCTACATAGTGAACTACGCCTCCCAGCTTCCTACATAGTGCACCGCACCTCCCCACTCCCTACATAGTGCACTACACCTCCCTGCTCCCTACATAGCTCAGTACAGTCAGTCATATAATAAGTACTGTAATTCAGCCTGTGATGTTAATAATGTAGCTGTTTAGCATGTTGGCTCTCTTTTAGCCTGGTAGCTAGCTGACCAGCACGGTTCTAGATAAGAGAATAAGTTAAATAGCCTGTCAGTTTAAACAGAACCGGGTTCTTACTTCATTAGTACACTCATTGTTCCATGTGAACAGCTCATGAATATTCTGAGGTCAGTAATACAGAGGTCAGGTGTTCTAAGGTGGTCAGTGATACAGAGGTCAGGTGTTCTAAGGTGGTCAGTGATACAGAGGTCAGGTGTTCTAAGGTGGTCAGTGTTTCTGCCGCCTGTTCCAGGGAGGTGCTGAACTTTATCAGCCTGGCTGCTCCAAGTGGGCCACCTATAACATCACGGTGTTCAAAACAGAGAGAACAAAGTGGCTCCTGCACATGTGCTACAACACTGTAACCGAACTCTGAGCTGCCAGCACAGTGAAAAGCTCCACTTGCATTCAGTAGAATCAGTTCAGGTTGAGTAAAGTCTGGGGTTCAAACACGTTGACAGGAACGTGCTAGGACCACAGGATCTTACTGAGCGGGTCGGTGCTTTTCAACCAGACTGAATAACACAGGCATCGGTACCGGCTGTATCTGAGCTCGGCTCTGGTGGTAACAGTTCAGATAGTATAGTTTCAGCCAGGCAGGTTTTGTGTTTGATGGAGTCTGGTCTACCCGCCACATTCGATATACACACCATACACACCAACCATCAGACTACTGCTCGTTTCCTCTGGGTGTGTTTGTCTTATTAGCATATTAATAAGGATTTACTTTACCACCAGTAATGTACAGAAATCCACATGAAAGAGCTTCAACACCTAAACAGGTACGTCAGGGCAATGTACCAGAATGTCAAACCAACGACCTGCGATCCCAGACCTCCACCACGCAGTCGGGATAACCAGTGGAGTGTCCCGGTCAGGAGCGCACACACCAGACGGTGGAGAAACACCTCCACTCCACTTCACAAAGACCTAAACCGACCCGGCTTGACCTTTCACCTTACCTGCTTAGTTGGGGCCGCGGCAGCACAGACGAGAAGGAGCCCTAACAGAGTTATGCCGAACGTGCGATCCATGGTGACCCACGCAGGACTGGAGCTGCACAAACACGAGCAGGCTCTTAAACAAACCCTGCGGACTCTGCTATTGGTCCACACAGATAAACCAGACACCCACCTCTCAGTCATCAACCCCTTACAGGAGCCCCGGAGTAAACAAGCCCCCCGAGCAACACCGGGAATCTCAGCAGCGCCCGGGAAACCTCCTCAGGCTATTTAGGGAGTAGTTTAAGGAGTAGTTTAAGGAGTAGTTTAGGGAGTAGTTTAGGGAGTAGTTTAGGGAGTAGTTTAAGGAGTAGTTTAAGGAGTAGTTTAGGGAGTAGTTTAAGGAGTAGTTTAAGGAGTAGTTTAGGGAGTAGTTTAAGGAGTAGTTTAAGGAGTAGTTTAAGGAGTAGTTTAAGGAGTAGTTTAAGGAGTAGTTTAAGGAGTAATTTAAGGAGTAGTTTAAGGAGTAGTTTAAGGAGTAATTTAAGGAGTAGTTTAAGGAGTAGTTTAAGGAGTAGTTTAAGGAGTAGTTTAAGGAGTAGTTTAAGGAGTAGTTTAAGGAGTAGTTTAAGGAGTTGTTTAGGGAGTAGTTTAGGAAGTAGTTTAAGGAGTAGTTTATTGAGTAGTTTAGGGAGTAGTTTAAGGAGTAGTTTAGGGAGTAGTTTAAGGAGTAGTTTAAGGAGTAGTTTAGGAAGTAGTTTAGGGAGTAGTTTAAGGAGTAGTTTAAGGAGTAGTTTAAGGAGTAGTTTAAGGAGTAGTTTAAGGAGTAGTTTAAGGAGTAGTTTAAGGAGTAGTTTAAGGAGTAGTTTAAGGAGTAGTTTAAGGAGTAGTTTAAGGAGTAATTTAAGGAGTAGTTTAAGGAGTAGTTTAAGGAGTAGTTTAGGGAGTAGTTAAAGGAGTAGTTTAGGGAGTAGTTTAAGGAGTAGTTTAGGGAGTAGTTTAGGGAGTAGTTTAGGGAGTAGTTTAAGGAGTAGTTTAAGGAGTAGTTTTGGGAGTAGTTTAGGGAGTTGTTTATTGAGTAGTTTAGGGAGTAGTTTAAGGAGTAGTTTAGGGAGTAGTTTAAGGAGTAGTTTAGGGAGTCGTTTAAGGAGTAGTTTAAGGAGTAGTTTAAGGAGTAGTTTAGGGAGTAGTTAAAGGAGTAGTTTAGGGAGTAGTTTAAGGAGTAGTTTAGGGAGTAGTTTAGGGAGTAGTTTAGGGAGTAGTTTAAGGAGTAGTTTAGGGAGTAGTTTAGGGAGTAGTTTAGGGAGTAGTTTAAGGAGTAGTTTAGGGAGTAGTTTAGGGAGTAGTTTAAGGAGTAGTTTAGGGAGTAGTTTAAGGAGTAGTTTAGGGAGTAGTTTAAGGAGTAGTCTAGGGAGTAGTTTAAGGAGTAGTTTAGGGAGTAGGTTAAGGAGTAGTCTAGGGAGTAGTTTAAGGAGTAGTTTAGGGAGTAGTTTAGGGAGTAGTTTAGGGAGTAGTTTAAGGAGTTGTTTAGGGAGTAGTTTAGGAAGTAGTTTAAGGAGTAGTTTATTGAGTAGTTTAGGGAGTAGTTTAAGGAGTAGTTTAGGGAGTAGTTTAAGGAGTAGTTTAAGGAGTAGTTTAGGAAGTAGTTTAAGGAGTTGTTTAGGGAGTAGTTTAGGGAGTAATTTAAGGAGTAGTTTAGGGAGTAGTTTAAGGAGTAGTCTAGGGAGTAGTTTAAGGAGTAGTTTAAGGAGTAGTTTAGGGAGTAGTTTAAGGAGTAGTTTAGGGAGTAGGTTAAGGAGTAGTCTAGGGAGTAGTTTAAGGAGTAGTTTAGGGAGTAGTTTAGGGAGTAGTTTAGGGAGTAGTTTAAGGAGTTGTTTAGGGAGTAGTTTAGGAAGTAGTTTAGGGAGTAGTTTAAGGTGTAGTTTAGGAAGTAGTTTAGGGAGTAGTTTAAGGAGTAGTTTAGGGAGTAGTTTAAGGAGTAGTTTATTGAGTAGTTTAAGGAGTTGTTTAGGGAGTAGTTTAGGGAGTAGTTTAAGGAGTAGTTTATTGAGTAGTTTAGGGAGTAGTTTAAGGAGTAGTTTAAGGAGTAGTTTAAGGAGTAGTTTAGGGAGTAGTTTAAGGAGTTGTTTAGGGAGTAGTTTAGGGAGTAGTTTAAGGAGTAGTTTAGGGAGTGGTTTAAGGAGTAGTCTAGGGAGTAGTTTAAGGAGTAGTTCAAGGAGTAGTTTAGGGAGTAGTTTAGGGAGTAGTTTAGGGAGTAGTTTAAGGAGTAGTCTAGGGAGTAGTTTAAGGAGTAATTTAAGGAATAGTTTAGGGAGTAGTTTAAGGAGTTGTTTAGGGAGTAGTTTAAGGAGTAGTTTAGGGAGAAGTTTAAGGAGTAGTCTAGGGAGTAGTTTAAGGAGTAGTTTAGGGAGTAGTTTAGGGAGTAGTTTAGGGAGTAATTTAAGGAATAGTCTAGGGAGTAGTTTAAGGAGTAGTCTAGGGAGTAGTTTAAGGAGTTGTTTAGGGAGTAGTTTAAGGAGTAGTTTAGGGAGTAGTTTAAGGAGTTGTTTAGGGAGTAGTTTAAGGAGTAGTTTAGGGAGTAGTTTAGGGAGTAGTTTAAGGAGTAGTTTAGGGAGTAGTTTAAGGAGTTGTTTATTGAGTAGTTTAGGGAGTAGTTTAAGGAGTAGTTTAAGGAGTAGTTTAAGGAGTAGTCTAGGGAGTAGTTTAAGGAGTAGTTTAGGGAGTAGTTTAAGGAGTAGTTTAGGGAGTAATTTAAGGAATAGTCTAGGGAGTAGTTTAAGGAGTAGTCTAGGGAGTAGTTTAAGGAGTAGTTTAGGAAGTAGTTTAAGAAGTAGTTTAGGGAGTAGTTTAGGGAGTAGTTTAAGGAGTTGTTTAGGGAGTAGTTTAAGGAGTAGTTTAGGAAATAGTTTAGGGAGTAGTTTAAGGAGTGGTTTAAGGAGTAGTTTAAGGAGTAGTTTAGGGAGTAGTTTAAGGAGTAGTTTAAGGAGTAGTTTAGGGAGTAGTTTAGGAAGTAGTTTAGGGAGTAGTTTAAGGAGTAGTTTAAGGAGTAGTTTAGGGAGTAGTTTAGGGAGTAGTTTAGGGAGTAGTTTAGGGAGTAGTTTAGGGTGTAGTTTAAGGAGTGGTTTAAGGAGTAGTTTAAGGAGTAGCACCTCAGTAGGTTCTTGTTGGTTCAGGTAAATGATCTGGAGACCATCCGGTTACAAGGCTGGTTCTCTAACCCCTAGTGTATTTGGTATGGTGTGTTACCTGCTCTGAGAACAGGACCTCTGACTGGATAAGCACCTGAGAAAACAGTGACCATCACTGGCCCACTGGAAGGAACGTGTTTAGCATGGTTTTAAATGTTCTGATACACATATAAACTACGGACCTTACTACGGACCTTACTACGGACCTTACTACGAATCTTACTACGGACCTTACTACGAACCTTACTACGGACCTTACTACGGACCTTACTACGGACCTTACTACGGACCTTACTACGAACCTTACTACGGACCTTACTACGGACCTTACTACGAACCTTACTACGGACCTTACTACGGACCTTACTACGAACCTTACTACGGACCTTACTACGGACCTTACTACGAACCTTACTACGGACCTTACTACGGACCTTACTACGAACCTTACTACGGACCTTACTACGAACCTTACTACGGACCTTACTACGAACCTTACTACGGACCTTACTACGGACCTTACTACGAATCTTACTACGGACCTTACTACGGACCTTACTACGGACCTTACTACGAATCTTACTACGGACCTTACTACGAACCTTACTACGGACCTTACTACGGACCTTACTACGGACCTTACTACGGACCTTACTACGAACCTTACTACGAACCTTACTACGGACCTTACTACGGACCTTACTACGAACCTTACTAAGGACCTTACTACGGACCTTACTACGGACCATACTACGAACCTTACTACGGACCTTACTACGAACCTTACTACGGACCTTACTACGGACCTTACCACGAACCTTACTACGGTAACACACAGAATCATAAATGAACAGAACCGTACATGCAGCTGCTCATCTCTAGTTTATTGAGCCGAACTGTGAACATTGTGTTACATCACAGCGTTCATCCAGGCTATCTTCAGAAATCTCCCGAGTGCAGATCCAGTTCCCAGACAATTCAGCAGTTTCAGAACTAAATCAGTGTGTGGTAGACCATCCTCCTCACACACAGAGCTACAGCTGTGACACTGTGAAGCCAGAGAGCTCCCCCTGCAGGACAGACTGGTATGGTACGAGCCAGCATCCAAGAACAGGAGCAGAGGAGCGGCGATAGTCAGTAGTAGTGCTCCTACAACACAAACACACTCAGCTGAAACCACCAGTAACACCTTCACACAGACAACTAGAACACCTGTACACCTGTACACCTGTACAGGGAACTTACCAGGTCGCTTTCACTCGCTCACTCCTGATCCTGATCTCTGATCCCGGTAACTCTTCATAACCAAAGCTGGCTTTTCCTTTGCAAGCCAGAGACAGATCAGACAGACACAGAGACAGATCAGACAGACATAGGTCAGACAGAGACAGATCAGACAGAGACAGAGACAGATCAGACATACACAGATTAGACAGACACAGATCAGACATACACAGATCAGACAGAGACAGATCAGACAGAAACAGACCAGACACAGATCAAACAGACATAGGTCAGACGGAGACAGATCAGACAGACACAGAGACAGATCAGACAGAGACAGATCAGACATACACAGATTAGACAGACACAGATCAGACAGAGACAGATCAGACATACACAGATCAGACAGAGACAGATCAGACAGAAACAGATCAGACACAGATCAAACAGACATAGGTCAGACGGAGACAGATCAGACAGACACAGAGACAGATCCGACAGTGACAGATCAGAAAGAGACAGAGACAGATCAGAAAGAGACAGATCAGACAGAAACGGATCAGACAGACACAGATCAGAAAGAGAATGAGACAGATCAGACAGAGAAAGAGACAGGACAGACAGAGACCGATCAGACAGAGAAAGAGATAGTTCAGACAGAGACAGATCAGACAGAGAAAGAGACAGATCAGACAGAGACAGATCAGACAGACAAAGAGACAAATCAGACAGAGACAGGTCAGACAGAGAAAGAGACAGATCAGACATACACAGATTAGGCAGACACAGATCAGACAGAGACAGATCAGACAGAAACAGATCAGACACAGATCAGACAGACACAGATCAAACAGACATAGGTCAGACGGAGACAGATCAGACAGAAACAGATCAGACACAGATCAAACAGACATAGGTCAGACGGAGACAGATCAGACAGAGACAGATCAGACAGAGAAAGAGACAGATCAGACAGAGACAGATCAGACAGACAAAGAGACAGATCAGACAGAGACGGGTCAGACACACAGATTAGACAGACACAGATCTAAGGTTAGGTTAATGAGTAACGCTGTGTTAGCCGTGCAGCTAATTCCAAACATTATAGTTTTGTGATTTTGAGAGAATGAGTGTTTTTTTCACCTTAAAAAAAGAAAACTGACTGCATGTGTCACCGAGACACACCCATCAGTGTAGTTAACCTGCTCTGTGTCTTTAAGCCCCACCTCCCAATCAGCCCGGTGTGCTCTGACTGGTCAACCGCCTAAGTGGCATCCTGCTACACACTCCGTCCCCACACTGCTGTGGCTGTTCTTACAATGGTGCCGGTTCTGCCGTATCAGTTTGATCCAGAGTCGGATCCTGACAGTCCAGTAGAACAAGCTGGTAGATCCACCTTCACCAGCTGGACTGGAGCGGACTGGTTTCAGAGCGGTCGGTTTGTACTGGTGTATCTCTGTGTGGTGTGTGAGGGCGTGCTGAGCTTGCCGGTAGGCGGGCAGTAAGGACTGTGTTACGAGATGACGTCACCGTGTAACAGAGAGTGAGGAGACCCAGGCTGCTGGGAATGGTGGTTTCTGTGGGAGAGAGTTTTGTGGAGAGTCCATTGTGCCGTGGACTTTGGGCTTTAGAACTGAAGTACTGATCCTCCTTAATGTTACTTCTGAGCCCTGGACGGAGCAGAGACGTCGTCGGACAGCTCAGGGTGTGCAGTGTTCACTGTTCAGCAGAGCTTTCTATAAAGATCACTCTCATCTCTACTCTTACACTGACTGACTATTAATATAATGTTGTTTCTGAATTATCCAGTCCACCTTAAAACCCTCCAGAATGGCGAAGGAGGAGGAAGCAGCTTCCTTAACCAAAGTTTTTACACCACTAAATATATATTAGAGGTGGAGATATGGAGGAGTACCATACTGTGTACATCAGGAGTAGATGTGGTGGATCAGGATACGGACTGGGTCAGACTCTCAGCAGGTGGAGCTGTTCAGTGTACCACTGTAGGGTCTATAACACCACCAGCTACACCCAGTTAGAGGGGTGTACCCAAACTTTTGACTGGCGGTGTGTTTATTTACAGAGAATATTCTGAGTGGTACAGACAGCACACGTGGGCTGATTGTTCTGTCACTGTGTTACTGCAGATCTACTGGATCTGAACCTCTCAGATTCAGAGGAGTTCCATAAGTTTAAGCTTCGAGATTTTACCCAGAGTTCTGTGTGTAACTGAACAGAACGGGCCTGATTCCCAGAAAGTCCAGATATACTTTCCTTCCCACTGACAGATTCCTTTATCACTGATGTGCAGTCTCTCTCTTCCCTCTTACCGAGAATGCCTTCTGCGTTGGCCTTTGGTTGCAGCTTAACAGAAGGCCACAGAAAGACACGTCCATCTTTCTCATGACGGTGGAAAACAACACGCATGGTTCCCATAGTGACGTCCATTTCGTTATTTCTTATAATCAGAGTCACGCTGTGAACAAGGACAAACCGTTAGTGAGACCTGTTCCACCCTGCGTGATGTACGGCATGAGCGGTATTCCCGTATTTCCCATTCGGCGGTCCGTACCTGTCTGTGTCAAACTCCTCAGCTTCCTCCCCCCACAAAAACGTCAGATCGTTCCGACCGTCGTAGTACCGGACGTTCTCGCTGCTGAGCTTTAGGTAGTGGTCATCTTTGAAATGAAGAACTATCTTTTGGAAGCCGTCCTGTACGAGCTCCCCGTTCATACTGTATCCTGTGAGGAGGAACATGCCAACACAGCGGGAACATTACTCCAGTGAAGTCTGAATCAGCAGAATGAGGGAACACGTGTGACCAGCAGCAGCACCTGATAAGGGATCCAGCAGCAAGCGGTAGTTGGAGTGGCCAGGTAGGTCAAAGCAGAGTGGCTTCGGCTGACCAGCCGAGGAGACCAGGAATCTGACTGAGGAAGAGAGGAGGATAGGGATGTTTACATTTTCCTGGGTAACTGAAAGCATATGAGCAACTTTAGAAAGAACCACATACCATAAAATCCAACACGACCCGGCAGTCCCTGCGTAACTGTCCATCAGAAGGACAAACACACAGAGCGGTTAATACAGCATGTGTGGAGTACAGGATCATTCAGATGTTAGGACGAGCTTCACACTGCAGCTGCCTCAGTGTTAGTGTACTGTAGTATAAATACTAACCTGGTGGTGGAGGAATTGGACGAATGAATGGAGTAGGAGTCCCAGATGAGTCAAGGGTTTCAGCTGTTACACAGGAGAACACACAGGGTAAGGTCCAGAGCCCAGAGCCCCCCCTCCCCCCTATAAGCTGATTTACAGAGTTAGCTAGATCACGTTCGGGCTGACTGAATAAAACCCGGCCTCGTATGAGCTAATAACACCTCCCCCTCCTACAGCTGGAACAACCCTGTGGTGGACAAGCACTTGGAGCGTGTGTCTGAGCTACAGTGGAGATCCACAAGGATCCCTTCAGACCTCCACTGGAGGACCAGTACTAAAGTACTTACCTTCTAATGTCCTTCGATGAGAATTTTAATCTCATACCACCTTAAACAAAGGTAACACCTTAAATAAAGGTACAACCTTAAATAAAGGTGCCACCTTAAACAAAGGTACAATCTTAAACAAAGGTGCCACCTTAAACAAAGGTACGACTGTCTGTTCGGCTGTGGACGGTGGAGTCCAAACTCTTTGGAGATGGTTCTGGAACCTGTTCCAGCCTTAGCAGCTCTTTTTCTGAGGTTCCTCAGAGATCTCCTCTGTTGGTTCTGCGACATACTTCCACAGTCATGTGATGTGAAGATCAGACTTTGATAGATCCCTGTTCTTTAACTACAACAGGAGAACCACCCACACCTGATCATCATCCACTGACTGAGACACAGAGCCGACAGATCACCAGGTGTAACATTCGGTTCTGGTTATGTGGGTTCTCCGTATCTCCTTTTAGGACCACATTTGTACAGAATTAGACATTTCAGACCGGGTTCACACTTTCAGCTCTGTATCTCCCTGACCACACACCATCAGAAGCTGCTACCTGACTGTCCTTCAGCCGGACTGTCCTTCTCTTTGGCTTTCTGGGCAACCTGTGTGTCCTCTTTCCGGGGCTTGACGACCACCAAAGAGGTCAGCGGGGTCACAAACTTAAATCTCAGAGAGAGATCTAGGGCCTTCTTCCTGACGGCCTCCTTCTCCTGCCCCTCCAGGGTCTTCCTGAAAGAGAGAACAGGTGATGGTAACCTCACACATGCACAGAGAAAGCCCAGCGCAGGACGCGCCACTCCCCGCTCACTCACTCTTTCATCAGGAGCTGCTTCACCGTGAGGAAAGCCCACAGGCGTTTGATGTATGTATCTGCCAGGTAAAACTCTGAGCTTCTCCTGGTTGACACACTGTCCCTATAGGTCAATTGATTCTTGTTCTGCAAAAAAAACAAGAACACGGAGTACAAGGTGCGGTTCAGCCAGCGCACCTTTTGTCCTGGGCACATACACAGATATGATCCATACGTGTACTTACATGTACAGGTATGTGAAAACGATTATAGTATATATTCAGAACTAAAATGATTAAAGGTTAGTGATTTGATTCTTGTAACGACATTTATTAAACACCAAATACATTATAAACTCAAATTCTAAATAAAATTAAAATAATAACTACCAATATCTA
>JAMWET010001532.1:42500-50974 GCA_024036415.1 Prochilodus magdalenae
CCAGGATCTCACCCTCTACTCCCTCCCCCTAAACCCTGCCCAGGACCTCACCCTCTACTCCCTCCCCCTAAACCCTGCCCACGTTTATCACCCTCTACTCCCTCCCCCTAAACCCTGCCCAGGACCTCGCCCTCTACTCCCTCCCCCTAAACCCTGCCCAGGACCTCACCCACAACTCCCTCCCCCTAAACCCTGCCCAGGATCTCACCCTCTACTCCCTCCCCCTAAACCCTGCCCAGGACCTCACCCTCTACTCCCTCCCCCTAAACCCTGCCCACGATCTCGCCCTCTACTCCCTCCCCCTAAACCCTGCCCAGGACCTCACCCTCTACTCCCTCCCCCTAAACCCTGCCCAGGATATCACCCTCTACTCCCTCCCCCTAAACCCTGCCCACGATCTCGCCCTCTACTCCCTCCCCCTAAACCCTGCCCAGGATATCACCCTCTCTACTCCCCTCCCCTAAACCTGCCCAGGACCTCACCCCCTCTACTCCCTCCCCCTAAACCCTGCCCAGGATCTCACCCTCTACTTCCCTCCCCCTAAACCCTGCCCACGATCTCGCCCTCTACTCCCTCCCCCCCTAAACCCTGCCCAGGAACTCACCCTCTACTCCCTCCCCCTAAACCCTGCCCAGGACCTCACCCTCTACTCCCTCCCCCTAAACCCTGCCCACGATCTCGCCCTCTACTCCCTCCCCCTAAAACCTGCCCACGATCTCACCCTCTACTACTCCCTCCCCCTAAACCCTGCCCACGATCTCGCCCTCTACTCCCTCCCCCTAAACCCTGCCAGGATATCGCCCTCTACTCTCCTCCCCCTAAACCCTGCCCACGATCTCGCCCTCTACTCCCTCCCCCCTAAACCCTGCCCACGATCTCACCCACCACTCCCTCCCCCTAAACCCTGCCCAGGACCTCGCCCTCTACTCCCTCCCCCTAAACCCTGCCCAGGATCTCACCCTCTACTCCCTCCCCCTAAACCCTGCCCACGATCTCGCCCTCTACTCCCTCCCCCTAAACCCTGCCCACGATCTCACCCTCTACTCCCTCCCCCTAAACCCTGCCCAGGATCTCACCCTCTACTCCCTCCCCCTAAACCCTGCCCAGGACCTCACCCTCTACTCCCTCCCCCTAAACCCTGCCCAGGATCTCGCCCTCTACTCCCTCCCCCTAAACCCTGCCCAGGATCTCGCCCTCTACTCCCTCCCCCTAAACCCTGCCCAGGATATCGCCCTCTACTCCCTCCCCCTAAACCCTGCCCAGGACCTCGCCCTCTACTCCCTCCCCCTAAACCCTGCCCAGGATCTCACCCTCTACTCCCTACTCCCTCCCCCTAAACCCTGCCCAGGATATCACCCTCTACTCACTCCCCCTAAACCCTGCCCAGGATCTCAGCCTCTACTCCCTCCCCCTAAACCCTGCCCAGGATCTCGCCCTCTACTCCCTCCCCCTAAACCCTGCCCACGATCTCACCCTCTACTCCCTCCCCCTAAACCCTGCCCACGATCTCACCCTCTACTCCCTCCCCCTAAACCCTGCCCAGGATCTCACCCTCTACTCCCTCCCCCTAAACCCTGCCCAGGATCTCGCCCTCTACTCCCTCCCCCTAAACCCTGCCCAGGATCTCGCCCTCTACTCCCTCCCCCTAAACCCTGCCCACGATCTCGCCCTCTACTCCCTCCCCCTAAACCCTGCCCAGGATATCGCCCTCTACTCCCTCCCCCTAAACCCTGCCCACGATCTCGCCCTCTACTCTCTCCCCCTAAACCCTGCCCACGATCTCGCCCTCTACTCCCTCCCCCTAAACCCTGCCCAGGACCTCGCCCTCTACTCCCTCCCCCTAAACCCTGCCCAGGATCTCACCCTCTACTCCCTCCCCCTAAACCCTGCCCACGATCTCGCCCTCTACTCCCTCCCCCTAAACCCTGCCCAGGATATCACCCTCTACTCCCTCCCCCTAAACCCTGCCCACGATCTCGCCCTCTACTCCCTCCCCCTAAACCCTGCCCACGATCTCGCCCCTCTACTCCCTCCCCCTAAACCCTGCCCACGATCTCACCCCTATCTACTCCCTCCCCCTAAACCCTGCCCACGATCTCGCCCTCTACTCCCTCCCCCTAAACCCTGCCCACGATCTCACCCTCTACTCCCTCCCCCTAAACCCTGCCCAGGATCTCACCCTCTACTCCCTCCCCCTAAACCCTGCCCAGGACCTCGCCCTCTACTCCCTCCCCCTAAACCCTGCCCAGGATATCGCCCTCTACTCCCTCCCCCTAAACCCTGCCCAGGACCTCGCCCTCTACTCCCTCCCCCTAAACCCTGCCCAGGATCTCGCCCTCTACTCCCTCCCCCTAAACCCTGCCAGGATCTCACCCTCTACTCCCCTCCCCCTAAACCCTGCCCGGACCTCACGCCCCTCTACTCCCTCCCCCTAAACCCTGCCAGGATCTCACCCTCTACTCCCTCCCCCTAAACCCTGCCCAGGAACTCACCCTCTACTCCCTCCCCCTAAACCCTGCCCAGGATATCACCCTCTACTCCCTCCCCCTAAACCCTGCCCAGGATATCACCCTCTACTCCCTCCCCCTAAACCCTGCCCAGGATCTCACCCTCTACTCCCTCCCCCTAAACCCTGCCCAGGATCTCACCCTCTACTCCCTCCCCCTAAACCCTGCCCAGGATCTCGCCCTCTACTCCCTCCCCCTAAACCCTGCCCAGGATCTCACCCTCTACTCCCTCCCCCTAAACCCTGCCCAGGACCTCACCCTCTACTCCCTCCCCCTAAACCTTGCCCAGGATCTCGCCCTCTACTCCCTCCCCCTAAACCCTGCCCAGGTTTATCGCCCTCTACTCCCTCCCCCTAAACCCTGCCCAGGATATCGCCCTCTACTCCCTCCCCCTAAACCCTGCCCAGGATATCGCCCTCTTCTCCCTCCCCCTAAACCCTGCCCAGGATCTCGCCCTCTACTCCCTCCCCCTAAACCGTGCCCAGGATCTCGCCCTCTACTCCCTCCCCCTAAACCCTGCCCAGGTTTATCGCCCTCTACTCCCTCCCCCTAAACCCTGCCCAGGATATCACCCTCTACTCCCTCCCCCTAAACCCTGCCCAGGATCTCACCCTCTACTCCCTCCCCCTAAACCCTGCCCAGGACCTCACCCTCTACTCCCTCCCCCTAAACCCTGCCCACGATCTCACCCTCTACTCCCTCCCCCTAAACCCTGCCCAGGACCTCGCCCTCTACTCCCTCCCCCTAAACCCTGCCCAGGATCTCACCCTCTACTCCCTCCCCCTAAACCCTGCCCAGGACCTCACCCTCTACTCCCTCCCCCTAAACCCTGCCCAGGATCTCACCCTCTACTCCCTCCCCCTAAACCCTGCCCACGATCTCGCCCTCTACTCCCTCCCCCTAAACCCTGCCCACGATCTCACCCTCTACTCCCTCCCCCTAAACCCTGCCCACGATCTCGCCCTCTACTCCCTCCCCCTAAACCCTGCCCACGATCTCGCCCTCTACTCCCTCCCCCTAAACCCTGCCCACGATCTCACCCTCTACTCCCTCCCCCTAAACCCTGCCCAGGACCTCGCCCTCTACTCCCTCCCCCTAAACCCTGCCCACGATCTCGCCCTCTACTCCCTCCACCTAAACCCTGCCCAGGATATCACCCTCTACTCCCTCCCCCTAAACCCTGCCCAGGAGCTCACACTCTACTCCCTCCCCCTAAACCTGCCCAGGACCTCACCCTCTACTCCCTCCCCCCCTAAACCTGCCCACGCGATCTCGCCCTCTACTCCCTCCCCCTAAACCCTGCCCACGATCTCGCCCTCTACTCCCTCCCCCTAAACCCTGCCCACGATCTCGCCCTCTACTCCCTCCCCCTAAACCCTGCCCAGGATATCGCCCTCTACTCCCTCCCCCTAAACCCTGCCCACGATCTCACCCTCTACTCCCTCCCCCTAAACCCTGCCCAGGATATCACCCTCTACTCCCCCCTCTAAACCCTGCCCAGGATATCACCCTCTACTCCCTCCCCCTAAACCCTGCCCACGATCTCACCCTCTACTCCCTCCCCCTAAACCCTGCCCAGGACCTCACCCTCTACTCCCTCCCCCTAAACCCTGCCCAGGATCTCACCCTCTACTCCCTCCCCCTAAACCCTGCCCAGGACCTCACCCTCTACTCCCTCCCCCTAAACCCTGCCCAGGACCTCACCCTCTACTCCCTCCCCCTAAACCCTGCCCAGGATCTCACCCTCTACTCGCTCCCCCTAAACCCTGCCCAGGATGTTTGTAGAGGCTAACTGAGCTGTGAGTGTCTGATGGTACTCTGGTGGATAGGATTATGAACTCACCACTTTATCAGACTGTGTATCGGTTACATAGTCAGGCTTCTTGTTCGATCCGTCTTTAACCTCCAGGATGGAAATTTTAGAGCTCTCGTAAATAGACACATCCATCTAATGGAGAAAAGGACAGGAAAGAATAAAGACAATCTGAATAACAGAGGTGTGATCCAGCGCCTGTGATACGGAGTGTGATACAGTAACGTAGCACAGATGATCTGTCTATCCAGGCCTCCTCTGGCTCCACCTTGAAGTCTGCTACGGGCTGCATCGGCTGGATGTGGATGAGGAGCTGATATTTTCCATGGCGCCGCGTCAGCAGCTCCTCATAGGTGAGTTCAAAGGTCACTTTACTGGAAGCAGCCACCGTCACCGAGGTCTTAAACTCCTCCAGAGTCGTTCCTACCGAGCTGGGGCGAATAGCGACAGTGCACATTGATACAGCCCATCAGTGAAAATGGAAAATCATCCCGTTTGTTCGTGTGAAGGTGATACCTGACCATCCCGGCGCTCTCTCCCCGAGACACGGCCCGACTGTACTGCTGCTGAGCCTCCTCTTTCTCCTTCACCACTCCGTCATACGTCTTCCCCTCTATGGTCCTGAGAGACACACTTTCCTTTAGTGAATTCTCCTTGTCTACTTTCACCCCTGCACTGTGGAGTTCTCCCCGGCCTTTCTCATCGGTTGCCAGAGCCCTACTATTTACAGCAGGGATCAGCCGTCTAACACAGCGGTGCTGCTGGAAGACAGACCTGAGGTCCCCCACAAGCTAGCAGAGTGTCGGGCCAGGAAGAGGTGATACAGACCGATCCTCCCATCCATCATACCAAGACATGTAAGATCTCTCCCACCTCGGACGGAGGAGTCGTGGTGTTTATGGAGACATGGCTAACCACGCTACCTCGATACAAGTGCTGCACTGGATGGCTTTGAGCTGGTGCGGGCTGACAGGACAGTGTAGAGGGGTAGAGTAAGGGGGGCTGGAGGGGCTTGTTATTGATGGATGTTATAATGCTGACCACGTCACTGTTAATAAACAGGTGTGAGGAAAGGACATGAGGTCATACTGTCTTCACACATACTACTGTGATACAAGTTCAAACAGGGCTCCTCATAACAGGGCTCCTCATAGCAGGTTCTCCTCATAGCAGGTTCTCCTCTTGTGTATCTTAAAGCTCTACTGTAGAATAAAAGTGAAGACACCAAACTAAAATCTAACACTCATGGAATTATCCAGTCCACCTTAACCCCCTCCAGAGTGGAATTACCCAGTCCACCTTAAACCCCTCCAGAGTGGAATTATCCAGTCCACCTTAACCCCCTCCAGAGTGGAATTATCCAGTCCACCTTAACCCCTCCAGAGTGGAATTACCCAGTCCACCTTAACCCCCTCCAGAGTGGAATTACCCAGTCCACCTTAACCCCTCCAGAGTGGAATTACCCAGTCCACCTTAACCCCCTCCAGAGTGGAATTACCCAGTCCACCTTAACCCCCTCCAGAGTGGAATTACCCAGTCCACCTTAACCCCTCCAGAGTGGAATTACCCAGTCCACCTTAACCCCCTCCAGAGTGGAATTATCCAGTCCACCTTAACCCCTCCAGAGTGGAATTATCCAGTCCACCTTAAACCCCTCCAGAGTGGAATTATCCAGTCCACCTTAAACCCCTCCAGAGTGGAATTATCCAGTCCACCTTAACCCCCTCCAGAGTGGAATTATCCAGTCCACCTTAAACCCCTCCAGAGTGGAATTATCCAGTCCACCTTAAACCCCTCCAGAGTGGAATTACCCAGTCCACCTTAACCCCCTCCAGAGTGGAATTATCCAGTCCACCTTAACCCCTCCAGAGTGGAATTATCCAGTCCACCTTAAACCCCTCCAGAGTGGAATTATCCAGTCCACCTTAAACCCCTCCAGAGTGGAATTATCCAGTCCACCTTAAACCCCTCCAGAGTGGAATTATCCAGTCCACCTTAAACCCCTCCAGAGTGGAATTATCCAGTCCACCTTAACCCCCTCCAGAGTGGAGCTGTACAGGAGGATGGAGCAGCTTCCTTACCCTGCAGTGGAGCTGATAGAACCAGGTTTATTACTAAGCAGGTTTGGAGCGATTCTATTGGTCAGTCCATCATGAATATCCTCCACCTGTACACAGACCCCCCTACATAGGCAGCCAGCTGTGACCTGCACAGTAAGGACACGATCTGACCAGACTGTGTTTCCCCAACACTACATCCCGGATTAATCCGGATATTCTCCCTCGTCCCCTAACCCTAACCCTAACCCTAATCCCCTCCTCCGTCACCATCAAACAGGGTCTGAATTCCCAACGACTCTGGAAGCACAGCATTAGCCAGGGAAGATGCAAGACTTGGAATACTGATCCTGTCTGATGGAGGTGCTTCATACTCACATCCTGAACTGGCTGATGAAGGCATTCTTGGGTATCTTGACCTGGAAGTGGACTTCTTTGGACTCAGGGAGCTGGTTTTTCACGCGGCTTGTGATGACGGTAATGGCGTAGCGGCTGTTTACCGTGGAGTTGATGTGGTAGCTGTAGATGTTAACATCTGGATTCTGTGGTAAACATATTAATAGTGATGTACACAAGTTCATCACCAAACCTGATCTGTATCGTTGTAGAAAATGCCTTTCCTTAAAAATACCCCAGAAAATACAAGGCCACTTGTAATCTTCAACAATAAAATTTTATTAATTAAATGAAGAAGCCCTTTTTAATATTTTTATTTATTTATTTATTTTTGTTGTTTTTACAATTGTTAAACATTTACTGAGAGGATCCACTGATATATGAGAATTTTTTTAAATTCTTTTTTTTGTCTTTCTGTATACCTTCTATATAGTAATATATCAATTTTGAGACAGAAATATGCAAATACATAAAATATTTTTTCATTAAACTGAAAATAAAAAAGTTTCAAACAGTCCTATAATCTGATTTTAAGATCGGTCAGTGAGTGCTGTAGCTGATCAGAGCCTCATTACACCTCTGGCAGTTCTCCGTCAGTACAACAGCCACCCTGAAGCACCAGACCAGGTGTTTCACTGCAGCCAGATCCTAAGGAAGCAGGAGCAGGTGTAAGTGTGGTTTGGTTCTGTTACTGGCAGCTGAATCGGGGCTCAGAAACCCAGTACCTCAACCGACGGATTGGCATTCGGTCAGAACTTCTTACGAGGGTGTTTTATTTCGCGTTCTTTATCTAGAAAACAAGAAATTTTCTCTACAAAATCACACTCTGACTCGGTTCTGTGAGGTTCTATGTGTGAACCGATCAGCATTTTAACGACCAATCAGGTTGTGTTTCTTAGTCACATGTCTGCACTGAGGAAAGGAGTGGAGGAGGCTAATCTCTCGGTGGAGATGAGAAAATATATTGGAGCGTTTATGAGTTCATGAAAGCTCCCGTACACATTTTTTGAAAATCTTACTGAGGAGTGTATTTTCCTTATTAGCTATCCGCCAGCTTGCTAATGTTAGTATGGCAGCTGATGCTAACATTAGGAGGCTAGCACTAAAGGACTGTGTTTAGCCGGTTCTAACAGTTACCTGAGTATTAAAACGTTCCTGATTCGGAATGACTGTAACGTTAGCATAGCCTGTAGCTAGTTTATAGTACTATGCTAAATTTTTGCCGGTTTTAATTATTTTAATTACTGAGAGTTTGTTTCGAGCTGCTAAGAAGCTAAGCAGAAGAACATAAACACTCATCTGCCTTTTAAAACACCTACACACTCTAGTGCATTTGAGTGAGATCTGAGATACGTCTCATTTTTACATTAAAACAAGAAAAAGGGAATTATAAAAATTAAAAATCGTTGCAGCTTAATATCTCAGAATTGCTCAGAACGCAGGCAGAACCTTCAAATTCCAGAGGGACGGTACCGTAACCTCAGGCGGTCTGAATACTCAGATGAATTTATGTGTGAATTTATTTGGACTGCTTAACGAGTCATTTGACATAAAATATCATGCCTGTGTCGTGACCTAGTGGCTCCAACTGACCAACCCAGACTTGAACAAAACCAGCAGGGTTCTGGATTAGAGAGAGCAGGGTTATTCTCAGGTGTGTGCTGAAGCGTGTACTCCTGGGCAGATTGAATTCGGATGGTA
>JAMWET010001533.1:0-67500 GCA_024036415.1 Prochilodus magdalenae
CTTCTGAAACATGATCCAAATAACCCCACTGGGCTCTGGGATGGTCAGTCCATGCTCTGAGAACACCAGCAGCAGCTTCTGTGTTTGATCTGTCCATCTGTTTAACTCCACAAGGAGCTACACCTCCTTCCAGACCTCCGTATCGTTGAGGTCTTCTTCTCACAGTGGAAGAAGGACGGCCCGAAACACCTGTGGATGATCTCAGATCGGAAGCAAGAGCGGACCTTGAGGTTCTCCTCTCTCTCAAAGACGGATGTGCTGCTTCTTTATCTGATAGGGACAGCGTTGGTGGACCTACCAGGTCTTCCAGGTTGTTGCTAGGAGTCCTATTTCTCTTCCTAGCCATTTCATCAGAGCATGTTGCGCTTAAAGACTTGTTTGATTGGAAATTAAATAAATGAAGGGTGGTCTCTGACTTTTGCACAGCACGATGAAGCTGGTCACCACTGTTTCCCAGTTACCGCCTTTGCAGGCAGGATCAGGCAGAATGTGAACCGGGCGAGTTTGTCCGCTGAGCTATGTGCATAAGGCCAAGCAGAAAATGCATCATGGTTATTATGACAAGTTTATGACTGGTGCTATAACACCTTTACATGGCGGTGGCGAGTGATGTTTGCTTATCTGTGTCTGTGGGACGTGCCAGGTGTCTAAACCCAGGAAGCTAATTGGCTGATTTGACCACAACAGGCTTACACTTCAAAGACCCTCAGATGGTTTATTGATAGCCTGGTACTTGTGTCAAACGTGTATGGCGTTAAAGGGGCTGTATGAAATAACTCAGTGTGTAAGATATTTATATTTACTGACCATATTTACACTCAGCATCAAAAGAATTGCTGCACGCAGGTGGAGGTGTGGGAACAATAGCTGATGGTCGTCTGATATGATCCATATGTATTGAGCTACACATACAGAAGTCTCTCAGTGTGGTGTTGGGCCGCCATCTTGGCTAATGCCACATGCCAGATATCTTGGCATGGAGTTGTAGAGGTATGCCACGGCACCACTTCCGTCTTTGGCAACGCTGACGTGGTGTTAAGGGCAGTTGTTGTTCCGATCTGCATGCATGTAGCCCTGGATGACACATAGACGGCATCACTGCTCACTGAATGTCCGCATCGTGGGTCAGTCAGGTGCAGCGACAAGACTCGCCCTTGCCTACATCACGTCCACGACCGAGCGTGAAACTCAAATCGTTAGCATGTCTCACAATGTCAAACTTGCCCACCTGCTTCCTTCTGGGTGCAGCTATATGTGCTACTACTCTTCTGAGGTTGAGTGTGTATACACCGTGACAGCTACTACACTGTTGCACCACCACTCCAGCACTCCAGGTCTAGTGGGGCTGGTCTGGTGAGCAGTGATGCTGTTTATCCAGGACTACATGCACGCATGCGACTGCCCTTAACACCGCGTCAAACTTGCCAAAGACGGCAGTGGTCTCGTGGCAGCCCTCCATGCCTCCATCTGGCATTAGCCAAGATGGCGGCCCAACACCACACTGAGAGACAGACTTCTGTATGTGTAGCTCAATAAATATTGATCATATCAGACGAAACTGATCATCAGCTATTGTTCCCACACCTCCACCTGGGTGCAGCGACTCTTTTGATGCTGAGTGTAAATATGGTCAGTAAATATGAATATCTTACACACTGAGTTATTTCATACAGCCCCTTTAAGGCCATACACGTTTGACACAAGTACCAGGCTATCATAATAAACCATCTGAGGGTCTCTGAAGTAGTCCGAGGCCGGGATGTCCCTTTAACACACCAATGTCATTATACGTTCGCTGACGGATCATAACTGTCACCAGTGACTTCTATATCAGTGCTTTTTCAGTCAACGGGCTTCCTGTTCTTCTATAAGTGGTGGTAGAAGTCAAAGGCAGTTTAAGGGGAGCCTGAGCAACTTCTGTGAAGCATGGGGTAAAATGACCAACCTATAAATAAAAAAGGGTTTAAATTAAACGTCTAATTATTTCAGGGCTGAACGATTTCTCTTACGCTCAAGCAGCTCACTTCCGACTCAACACAGAGATGGAGGCTAGTAAAGCACGTATGTTAATCATGGTCATGTGTTACGGGAGGTTAGGAGTGTAGATCAGTATGGTAGCTAGTTATGACGTCCCCAGGTTACCCAAGCTTTACATTCATGTTACCATTAAGATGACAGCTGCACACTCACAGTGCCACACACACATACACACACACACACAGACACACATACACACACACACACACACACACACACACACACACATACAGAAACACACAGACAAATTAACACACACACACACACATACATACACACACAAACACACACACACACACACACACACACACGGACACGCACACGGACACACACACACAGACAAACACATACGCACACACACACTAACATACATACACACACACATGCACACAAACAGACACACACACACACAGACACACACACATACAAACACACACACACACACAAACGCAGACACACACACACGCAGACACACACACACGCAGACACATACACACACACACATACACAGACACACACACATACAAACAGACACACACACACACAGACACACACACACACACACACACACACACACACACGCAGACACAGACAGAGACACAGAGACACACACACACACACACACACACACACACACACACGCAGACACACGCAGACACAGACAGAGACACACACACACACATACACACACACACACACACATACACACACACACACACACAGACAGACACACACACACAGACACAGACACACACATACACACACACACACACACATACACACACACACACACACAGACACAGACAGACACACACACACGTCTACAGTAAATTCTCCTCTGAATTGGGCCAGAAGGAAATGCATCCACGAAATCCGGCCCAACTGCCCAGTTCTTTGATGGAAAAGTGTACATGAACTACATGAGTGTCTGAGGCTACATCCAGAAACCTGACCAGTACATGCCAAATCCAGTCACGGCTGTTACGGTTATGTCTGGTTCTCATGGAGGTATTATATGCTATTAGGTATGTTTCAGTCACAGGTGACTCACTTCTTATCCTAGAATACTCAATTACTAGATAGATAGACAGATAGATAGATAGATACTAAGAAACACGTATATATATATATATATATGAGAGCTCCAGATTTAGAAAATGTGGTGGTACTTCTGCACAGGCCACGTATGTTCCACATTTCCCAGTAGCTGTGCACTAAAATGCACAGAAGTTGCTTATTCCCACTTGGAAAACCAACAAAACCTGGAATTCGACTTGGGGTGCCCAAATATTTGCACATGACTATCTATGCTGCTTCTATCTGCCTTCTGAGTAAAGTTGGGTTTACGCTCCATGACTACTACCCTGATTTTAGCCCCATTCTCATCCCCGAGTCTGGGGTGCGCAGACTCCTGGGTCAGCGGGAGTGGACAGTCGGGTGGATTGTGCAGTGTGTGAGGGGCACAGACTCCCACAGCGGACTCCCACACTCATCACATCTCTACACCCATAAGCCTCATATGACTGAACTAAAGGGGTGGGAGGCGATGGTAAAGGAGCCCCCTCTGCGATGTTCTGGGGGTATGTCAGTTAGGTGGAAATGGGTTCTTTGGTTGAGGTGACAGTAAGTTTGAACCACAGTGTCCACACTGAGCTGCTGGACTACCAGGTTTTGACTTTCCTCATCATCTTACCGAGGAGCATAGCATTCCTGTCCCATTATTCCGAGATGGTGATTCCCACAGGGCTGTAAATGCTATTGACTGCCAGTAGCTGGTATAGGCAACGTTAGCTACTAGCAAACTCTAAGTAACTAGCATAGCTAGCTTAATAGTGTGAGTGTATTTACACAGAGGCTCAGTATGTTTAGTCTATTTCCACAGGTCATGTCTGTGCGATCGTCATGGCGTCTCAGTGTAACCCAGCAAATCAGAGTAGAGCTCACCACTGTAGGACCTCGTCATAGGGTGCAAAACTTCCTCTGGCCATTTTTTAAAATCCCAGGCAAAGTCACATACCTGCTACCAATGTAGAACGCCAGTATACAGCCCCTCCAATGAACTGTGTTCAGGCCTTTTAGCCACTCTCGCTGCCAACAGGTGTATAAAATCAACCACATAGTCACCCACTGTCCGCATCCAAGCCCTGGCAGTAGAATTGGTAGCACCAGGTCAGAGCTCACTGACACGGCACAGGCCTATAATGCCACATTTACCACACGTCAACCTGCGAAAGCTTTGACTCGGTTGTGTAGGTGTGAGGCGACATCATTGTACAGAGCGGTAGCTCAGCATTAGAAAACCACCGGCAGTCTGGGAGGATCCTCAGTCAGTCGGCGGTATGCCAAGGCCGCCACAGCAGAAAAGGGTTGGTCAGGTTCTGTCTGTGACTGCTTTCAGACTGTCTTTAGGAAATCTCCTGCCACTTTCCAAAGCCTGTCGACCATACAACTGTTGCTGCTGCTGCTCCCGTTTCCGTGCTAATGCTAGCTGTAGTTCTGTTGCTCTCTGTTTACACTCTCTGCGACACAGGGGACGTGCACATGCGTCAGTGCAAAATAATAAAAATAATAATAATAAAAATAAAAGGCATGGGTGGTCCTATGTGCAGGGGTTTCATGCAGACCTCCTGCAACCTTGCAATGATGTTAAGTGAGCTTCTTGGATATGTTAGCCCAGGTTGCGGTTCCTGCAAGGAGCAGGGTTCAAAGCTATGGAACAAACTTACAGCTACCAAAGAAGGAGGGCAACTACATGCTAATGGCCAATGGTTTTGGAATGGGGTGTCCAATGGGACGTCCATCATATACGCCTAAATATGATGTGGTGTCTACATACTTTTGGCCACACTAGTCATGAGACTAATAGGACGAGCTCTTCAGCCACTTGTGTCAATCCACTTTCCTGACCAGCCGAATTTGGGGAAGATGCTGAACCCTGGATGCTCTTGAATTCGAACTTACTACAGCGGTCCTGCACCTTCCAATGAGGTGTCCATCATATCGTCGCTGTCCAAAGAAAAACGGGGATCTCCAAAATGTCCACTTTACAGGAGAGGCAAAAACCTCATTTAATTTGAATGGAAGTCAATGGAACCAGACGTCCTTCCAAGCAGCTTTGGGCCGTTTCCGTTGGTCCATTCATCATGAAATTTCCTCACAGTGTAAACAGCAGCCCATGTGATCAAAAGAGGCAGAGAATACATGTTTTTCTTTGGACAGCGACGATATATGCCTATCTATGACATGGTGTCTACATACTTTTGGCCACACTAGTCATGAGACTAATACGACGAGCTCTTCAGTGACTTGTGTCGGTCCACTTTCCTGACCAGGCGAGTCTGGGGAAGATGGTGAACCCTGGATGCTCTTGCATTCGAGCGTACTACAGCGGTCCCACACCCTTCATATCAAGCTCGTCCCTTGAATTTTTTACCCTACCATTTATCTACGCATCCTCTACGCATTACAAGTAGGAGCGCCGGTGCGTCAAACCACTCCCACCACCCCGATCTCACAGGCAAACAGCTCGGCTTTTCTCCATCACTTGGCTCAGCTGAACGTTCGCTCAAGTGTTGCAGGTCAAGTGTCCTGCACACGCACCGCGGAGCCTTCGTCTGTCTCGACGCCGTTAGCATCCATGTCCTTTCACACGTGCCACGATACCGCCAACGAGCCCAACTAACTCTGCCACGGAGATACGCTGAGCTCAAACAGCAGCAGCATCATTCATCTTCTATTACGGTCATGCGAATCGATCCGCGTGCCAACACGTCCAAGCGTTCGCTAAGCCGACATTGGATTCCCAGGGTTGTAGGGCAGATGGAACTGTGTCGCTGTTAAACCGCAGGACACTGTCCAAATTGGTGCTCATCGATAGCATCGATTCGAGCCCTACTTTTCCGCTCCACATTAGACCTTTAATTGTAGAATTAACTGGCCTAAATGAATTCACCCTAAAAACAAACACAGGGAAGACAGAAGATCACCCGGATCCACCCACAGGGCGCTGACAGTATGAACACAGGGAATCCGTTAATGTGACCTCGGCTGGCGTGGGACGTTCCACTTAAGGCAGCGGGGAAAACGGAAAAGCCTGTTCGCCGTATCGTGTTGCCGTCACCACCTCAAACGCTGTTGCTAATGAGCCAGACAATGGACAGTTGGGTGGTTACAAGGTTTACTGTCCCAGATCCAGATCCAGATCCATCAAAAGGATCTTGGGAATTGTGCAAACGGAGACACAGAACACGCATCTGGACCAGGTGAGTGTCCTGCTCCAACGGTGGACACCATATTCACCATATTCAGTCTCCAAATGAGAGACAATTCCAGAGGACGCATATACACAACCAACTAACCTGAGATCCACTCTGGAAACCCAACAACCACACAGACCTCCCAGCGCTGCACTCTGAAACGCTATGCCGGTGTCTTCCCAAAGCTCCACCTCTGACTCATCCCTCAACGTACCTTGTTAAACGGAAGCTCGGCTCGTTGCAGCTCGGCCCTGCTCAGGAAGCGCTCTCCTGGGACGGAAACTTTAGCCGTGCTTTTGGTGGGACTCTTCTTCACGCTGTCCCGCAGGTTGATGAACTTGGCCTTGGTCTTGCCGGCGTTAGCAGGCAAGGTGCAGGAGCTGTAGCAGACTGGCTGAGGCAGCTGTTGGCGCATGGTTCCTTTGGGATGCAGAGCGTTCTTCCTTTCCGGAAGACCCCTCTCGGTGCCATCGGACCTTCGGCTGGCGTAATCGGAGCCGGAGAAGTAGGTGGTCATGCTTGGAGCGAAGGTGTCAGGCTCACCATGAGCAGAAGAAGAAGAAGAGGAGGAGGAGGAGGAGGAGAGACGAGGACGCTGAAGGATTATTTTTCCGCTGCACGGAGACGCTTGGAGGGAGGGATCCGGAACACCTTGGGAACGAATGAGCAGGAGAATCCAATCGGGTTCCTCAGATCTCAGCTCCCTCCACCGCTGTGTACGTGTGCGCGGCGTGGGCTGTGAGTCGCTGACACACATGCAAACGCGGATCCTACGGTCTGGCGTTCTGTCTCTCTCGTTTGTTCGCACTCCCTCTCATCTCCTCGCGCTCTCATGCCAATTAGCGAGCTCCAATGGGCACAGCCAACAAGAGCAGAGGGGCTTTTTCCTGGCATGAATAATCAATGCCGAGCTCGAGTTCGCACACCAGCGTGCCTCATCCGCAGCCAACGCCGAGAAGCAGAATAACCGGTCGGCTGGTGACCCTGTCCATATCCCGGTGCTCCCGGAGCAACCCTGCCCTGGGTATGTTAATGTACTCCTTGATCCGACGCACCTGATCCAACCCATGAACTAATTAGCCAAGTCCTTCCTTAACTGAAGCGAGCAGCCGCATGCTGAGAGCCACAGGACAGGGGTACTCCAGGAACAAGAGACCACTGCCATAACGGCACATGGGATTAAGCAATTGTAGGATAGAACCCGAGGTAGAACCTCTCTGATGCTCCACGTTCCTCTAGGCAGCATAACCCACCAAGAAGGAGACCATATCCGAACCCCCTGGAACCGCAATCTGAGAAACTGGTTCCTTAACAAATTTCGGAATGCCTCACATAGGAGATCATAACCTCAGCAGGGCGCTAGCGATCACCTGACTACATCGTAAGCCATGCTATGGTATGCACGTTGATGCTACCGTGACAGATGGCTCGTCACTGTGTATGTGCAGCGGGTCTTTACATTGGGTAAATTATGAACAGTGGGATAAATAATACAGGCATGACCGGGATTGCGATGGGCTATTGGATTGGAGCGTAAGTGGATTTGATGAGCAGAAGGAAAACAGGGCGAGATGGTGGGGGTAGGGGGTGAGCTTCGGCATTCCGAACCTGCTGTAATTATTAAAATCTATTTGTGCAAGCTTGGATTGCAGAAGTGCCCCATTAATTATTAACATTTCCCATGCGGGGAAAAGAAACCAAATATTTAACAGCAGTTAAATCTGATTTCCAGCCGTTCACACTCAAACAATTTCATACTGAACCGCAGCGGCGGTCAACACAAGAGGGTATAAATCTAAATTTGCTGGGATTTAGTTAGGATTAGGATCAGCCCCAGAGCAAGCCGGCTGACTACAGAGAACAATGCGACTGCAGTGCCATCTACTGTCCGTATATGGACTAGCACGACACAAAGGGCAACTGTATCCTTTGTGGATCAACGTGGTACAGATAACGGGTATCTGATATCAGTCTGAAACCAAGGTAAGAAATTACTTTTCATCTTCAGCCTTACCGGAGCCATCACTGTGAGAGGCCATTGGGTCTTTATAACGTGAGGTTAGCTCATTTTTTCAGACGTCAATACACTATGATATAATGACTTAAAAATAATTCATTAAATAATAAAAATAATTCAACTTGCTGAACTTGACCTGACCTATCAACGTGATTCCACTGCAGTAATGGAAATTACTAATACTGGGCGACGGGAATATCGTCGCTGTCCAAAGAAAAACAGGTATCTCCAAAATGGCAACTTTACAGGAGAGGCCAAAAACCTCATTTCATTTGAATGGAAGTCAATGGAACCAGACGTCTTTCCAAACACTTTTGGGCTGTTTCTGTGGGTCCACTGATCATGAGATGCTCACACAGCGTAAACGGCAGCAGCTGTGGTCAAATGATGCATAAAAGTAAAAATGGACAAAAATGGAGATACATGTTTTTCACTGGACAGCGACGATATATTACTACACATCAGCACAATTGGGCTCACTAAGTTAATGATCACAGATCGAATTAATAAGCGAAAACGTCACATGACCTATATACTTCAGTGGCACCCTGTACGACACAACCACAGCCACTGGTGGAGCTTGGTGATGTGGAACTACCTGCTTTGTAATTAAAGCTATACAATATAATATACTAACCGGAATTGTATTGGTACCCTCTTGGTCTCCGAAATCCAAGCGCCAGGGCAATGTATGGTAATGCTATGGATTTCCCAAAGCCAAGGAATACCCAACTTGGTTAATTTGGGATATTTACTTGCCAATGGAAAACCAAATGACTTCTATCTCTGCAAAATACTGCGCATTAAACCCGGCAGTCAGTTCCGCGTATGACTTCTTCCCAATGGGCGCAAGAGTATAGTTGCATGCTATATGATTATGCCAACCATAGATGCCCATAAGAAAGTAAGAGCAATAGTTACAAAATGTCTAGGTTGCCAAGTAACAGAAAACAGAAAAACATCGGTAACAACATTCAAACTGTACAACACCTTTCCCTGATGGCAGTTCCACATGGCAACCCGCAGGAGCAGTGCCCAGCTGACCTCACCTGGTTGGCTCTTGCAGCGACACAGTTGGTGAAGGCATTGAGGCGAGTGAGGACAGTCAGGATACGGCGCCAGCGGGACGGACTGCTTTCGGCAGGCTCCTCGGAGGAGCTGCGCATAGACCAGTGGCGAAGCCTGGGTCCCACAACCCCGCCGTGGGCTGAGCTGGTGCTGCCACCTCGACTCCCCCTGGAGTACAAGGTGTTTCCGCCAAAGATGTAGTTCATCACCACCAGACACGCTCCACTCGTGGCACTGGCCGGGACGGAAACACAAATCTTTGCCCAAGGCTGGGAGAGAGCGAGTGTCTTTCGGAACGATTTCCTTAATTACGAGAGTGGCTTCCTGTGTTGGGCTGTATCTGGCGGTTTCATCTGTGCAGCGTCCTTATGACCCTGGGACTCTCGGACACTCCCTCAAGTCCACCAAGCCACCAAACCGCACCCGACTGAAAAGGGAGAGTCGAGTCCAAAAAGACGGCAAAGAGGAAACACCCGAGCAACGTTACCTGCTCCCTCTGCCACCGACAATGTTCCATGAATAGTTGGTGATGGCAAGCTCGGAGATAGAAATCAAACTCTGGACACGTCAGGAGCTCTCACTCAATCTTTCGGCCGTTGCTATAGCAATGCTCCTGTTTTGCCCAGCATCATCCATCAAACAGCAAATCCGAATGTTGAAAATTGAATTACAGCAGACTGCTCAGTTCCTCGCTGTGTCCAGTCCAACAAAAGTTCTTTGTCTGTAAGCCATCGCCAAATAATCAAAATTAATCTGATCCAGATGAGCTCAACCCTTTCATTAGGGGCTCTGCTGCCACGGTCCCTCAGAAACAAGCCTCCACGGTAAGTGGAGAGATCAACCAGAGGAAGTTCAGCAAGTAAACCGAAAACATTGTGGCGTAAACATGCACCGAGCTCGCTTCCAGCATTCCACCAGGTTTGTAAGAGTTTCCCGTTTTACCGTTCGGCATACAGAGCGCGCCGTATCTTCTCCACCGCCACTCCAAGGGGACCTTTCCAGTTAGAAGCTTCCGGAGATGTGCCACAGGTGCTGGATGAGTCGGGTAATTTTGTCACCAGGCTCCGCTTGCTCTCCTGCGGGAGCTAGAGCCATGGCAACCGCTCACACATCTAAGAGAGCCAGCAGGATTTCCCAGGCAGGTTCCGCTCTCCTGGCCTGCACCAGACTGTACAGTAAACAAGCCCCTCCGTTTCATCTGCTGACATGTTCATTAGGGCGCAGGGTGGCAGGAACACATTACCACTCATGCATCAACATACTGGCATAGGTGCATCAATGTCTCGGGTGGTCCCAACTTGTCAACAGAGTGGGAGATAAACGTACAGCTATAGGAATATCCTCCAACATTGAACAATCCAACACATGGCGCATGTTTTGATGGGCACAAGTTGATTTTCGTCAACTACTGAACCAGAGACGACAATTATCCGACAACTGTCCAGCTTCAATAGTCGTCTGACGACAGATATGGCAGGACGTCAATAATACAACCCCCTATCAACCCTGAACACACTGTGTGCATGCCTAATGAGCCCCCCGCAAAACTCATTTAGAGCTTCTTCTCGGAGCCACGCTGCCCCGTCTTTCACCTTGCTAATTGACAATTAGAGCACCCTGCTGCATTACTGAATGGCAGGGAGGCATCATGGGTAGAGACGGACTGAAAGCATGGCCCAAGGATAACCCTGCTTGTCAACCCGGCACTAGAAACACCAGTTGGGTTCTGAAATTGCTGAGCTTGGCTGGATCCTTCCTACAACAGCTGCCCACCGGCCAAGACACCTGGGATGTCCTTTCAGGTGCAGACAAACAACGGGGCAAAAAAGGAGGCCAGCCAAAGCCAGGGTGAAGCCCTGGTTAACACCTGAGCGGAAGCTGGCAGGACCCAAGGACGCCACATGCCTCTGCCCGAGACTGATCAAAGCCAGTTTCCGTGAACTGCCTACCGTACGGGAGGGTCGGGGCCGTTCCTGAATCCATCTACACAACCACAGCTGCAACGCTCCGCGAACTGAGGCAGGAGGAATAGTCCTACTGAAGCACAAGTCAGGAAAGAGCCCGTCTCAGGGGGGCCTAATTAGTGGAAGCAGTTATTTGTGGATCAAAGCAACAGAAAGCAAAATACGCTTCACAGAGCGGGCATAGGACGCGCTCCACATCGGAGCCCATAGTGATGGAGAGTGGGAGTGTTCTCAGGACTCGTAGCGTACCGCACGCACTGCATCTTTCCCACGGTACCCTGTTAAGCCCAGAAGCTCCACCGGTGCGGCGTTAACGGGGCCAAAAGAAAACGGAGCAAAGGACGGCAGTACTTCACATGGCTAACGTGGCATTTACGGAGCAGATAGTCAGCGGGCACGCGTGCGTGCGCGCGAGCATGCAGCTGGCTGTGCGCGAGACTGCGAGCACTGCTGCATGACATGAGCACGCAGGTTGCCAGGCAGCAGGGGGACGAGGTATGTGCCTCCACGTTTCCCCATTAGAGCGCGCAGACAGGCTGGACATCACAGACAATCTGCCGCAATGAAACTCTGCATCGCTCGCGTCCCACAGCACGGGCTCTCCTTAACGTCTCGGAGACGGGCCAGCCTTTCATCACGGGCAGTGACGTGCCGCCTCAAAATGACGCACCTCTGCTCCATCACTGCACGACCAGCGACCAGTCTTGCTGGTAATCACGTGCTCTGTCTCCCCTGGCTGTGTTGCAGAAGCCAGGTCCTCTCACCGATAAATCAAGGCGGCACATGCAGATACCGGAGCGCGAAGCCCGAAGAGGTTCAAAGATGCCGTCGCACACTTTCTGGTCACGCGTGCCCAGCTGCCCCCCGTTCCAGCGCTCCAGACTTACCAACAAGTGCAGATGAAGCCTCTTGGTCCTCCTCAGCGTGCCCATGATGCGCCGGCCCATCTTTTTGGCGTACCAAACTGAGTTGAGCATGGTGGGCCAGGGGTCGAGGGGAGAATGTCTGTATGCGTGTGCGCCCAGCAACCCCACCTACGCGAGCATTTCTCTCAGAGCCAGCCTCGGCACGATGCGCGAGCTGGTGACAAAAACATGCCTCACAGGTTATGTGAACCTGTGACGAGCAGCGCAGAGAGAGAGAGAGACAGAGAGAGAGAGAGAGAGAGAGAGAGACAGAGAGAGAGAGAGAGAGAAGCAGTGGCAGTCTGACGCACACTGCTGCAGGGAGGGAGAGAGAGCAGGAGCAAGAAAGTGAGGCAGGGAAAAGTGAGAGAGACACAGAGATAGAAAGAGACAGACAGAGGGAGGGAGAGAGGGAGGGAGGGAGAGGGAAAGATATCCACAGTCTCCTCAACCCCAGCACGCTGCTTTTCCCACCTCCTCGCTCCCTCCCTGTGCCTCGAAGGGCTGCAAGCTCGGGGCAAAGCAGGTGCCTCCTTCCACCTCTTCCAGCTCCGAAATGAGTCAGCAGGAAGCCGAGAGGCTTCGGCTGGAACTCGCTCTCACACACTCCTTCTCTCCGTCTCTTCCTCTCTCCCCTGACACAGCCAATTCAGTCCACTTCAGTACTGTTACGCTCTCTCCCTCTCTCTCTCTCTCTCTACCCTAAAAAAGAAGAGACGCAGTATACACGAGTTGCCCTGTTGAACGAGCCCTCCTCCCGTCCATCGCCTGCCCTCCCTTTAATCTTCCTCGAATCCCGACCAGAGACGTCCGTCAAGTCTCTCTTGGAATGTCTCCTCTGTGGAATGACTGTAATCTTGCGCAACAGCGACTCAGCACCTCGTCCTCTCTGCGTCCAACGCCATCCCTTCTGATGCATCCTCCAGTGTGGGAGTCTATCTGTTCAACTTGGCGGCCACAAAGGGAGACGAAACAGGACTGACGTCACTGACGGGAAACTTGCGGGGTTGGTGGGGGCTCAAGGCCGATCATTTGTACGAGGGAAGCGGACTGAATGCAAACCTCCACAACACCATTAGCGTTTCGTAGAAGAGCGGTCAGGAAGTGCACCACGTACCAGGCAACCAAAGAGAGAAAAAAAATGGATTCTGATTTACTCTCGCTATTGATTTGCAATTACCAGGCCATCACCAGAACCGATAGATCACACTCTGTAGAAATTCATATCCATGAGACACCAGCAAGGCTGGGCAAATTTCCAGGTCACCAGAAGTCACTTTCCAGCAGGTTGATGTCCAAACGCTGGACGTACATTCAGCCATGCACCGGAGAAGCACCTGCGCTTCTGTGCATGTCAACATGCGTCGATACTTAAGGACATCGGAAAGCGACAATCAGCGGCCGGGACGCACGACTCCTCCACCACACGGCCGACGTCCGAACATCTCATGCTCATCGGGAGACACACGTATACACAGACACACCAACGGAAACGACGAAGGAGCTCAACGTAGGGGAGCTGGAAATTCATGCACAGTGGGAACGGCGCCATCTAGCACTGGCACAAAGCCTCCATCTACAGCGATGTGTTTGGGTCCACATCACTTAGAGACGTGACTGCATGAGCAGACTGCCAAACAGCACAGGGATGATGAGACAACTAGGGAAGTGCAGACATATGGGTCCTGGAAGTCGGGTTTATATTCATCCTCCTGGGACTGGACCAAGTCAAGCTACAGGGACCAAGTCAAGCTACAGGGACCAAGTCAAGCTACAGGGACCAAGTCAAGCTACAGGGCCCAATTCAAGCTACAGAGACCAAAGTCAAGCTACAAGGACCAAGTCAAGCTACAGGGACCAAGTCAAGCTACAGGGACCAAAGTCAAGCTACAGGGACCAAGTCAAGCTACAGGGTCCAAAGTCAAGCTACAGGGACCAAGTCAAGCTACAGGGACCAAGTCAAGCTACAGGGACCAAGTCAAGCTACAGAGACCAAAGTCAAGCTACAAGGACCAAGTCAAGCTACAGGGACCAAGTCAAGCTACAGGGACCAAAGTCAAGCTACAGGGACCAAGTCAAGCTACAGGGACCAAGTCAAGCTACAGGGACCAAAGTCAAGCTACAGGGACCAAGTCAAGCTACAGGGACCAAGGTCAAGCTACAGGGACCAAAGTCAAGCTACAGGGACCAAGTCAACCTACAGGGACCAAGTCAAGCTACAGGGACCAAGTCAAGCTACAGGGTCCAAGTCAAGCTACAGGGACCAAGTCAAGCTACAAGGACCAAAGTCAAGCTACAGGGTCCAAGTCAAGCTACAGGGACCAAGTCAAGCTACAAGGACCAAGTCAAGCTACAGGGACCAAGTCAAGCTACAAGGACCAAGTCAAGCTACAGGGACCAAGGTCAAGCTACAGGGACCAAAGTCAAGCTACAGGGACCAAGTCAAGCTACAGGGACCAAAGCCAAGCTACAAGGACCAAGTCAAGCTACAGGGACCAAAGTCAAGCTACAAGGACCAAAGTCAAGCTACAGGGACCAAGTCAAGCTACAAGGACCAAGTCAAGCTACAGGGACCAAGTCAAGCTACAGGGACCAAGGTCAAGCTACAAGAACCAAGTCAAGCTACAGGGACCAAAGTCAAGCTACAGGGACCAAGGTCAAGCTACAAGAACCAAGTCAAGCTACAGGGACCAAAGTCAAGCTACAGGGACCAAGTCAAGCTACAGGGACCACAGTCATTAAGCCTTCCCCTACGGCAATGCGCTCTTCTGTGCTTGTCTGCAGTGCGGCTCAACAAGATGACTGCACGACCAGATGACCGACCACCAATGACAGTCACATGACGAGACGCCACACCACGCTTAACTACTACACATAAAGATGGCTGCTGCCAGTTCCCAAGTCGGAATGAGACGTCAGGGAGGGCTGGAGGCTGTTACCTGGACTGTCATGGGGCTTTGAGGGTACAGGGAGGCAGGGGTGGGGGGAGGGCTGTCCTCGCTCCCCACCGTGGGTGGCCCGTCGAAGATGCATTCCAGCGACTCAACCTACAGGGAGGGGGCAACGCAGCTCATTTTAACACACACGGCACCGGCAGGCGTTACAACCAACTCACAGTCTAGCTCAGGCAGACAGAAGGAGGTCATTAGAGAAGCAGACACAGAGACAGGTAGAGTGGGAGTGGAAGAGGAGGATGCTGAGGCTGCATGTGCTGTCTGGATGAAAACACTGAGGTACCTAGGCTAAACTCTGAAGCTGGAGCAGATATGAGGTGGGAGCAGTACTACCAAAGACTACTGGCTCAACCTCGTCATACATGAAGGGACCGCTTCCCAGACTGTAGGATTTCCAATGATGACGTCACTGATACTGGAATTTAGCCTAGGCTAGGTTTAACATGTCCATAAAACCTCAGATCTGCAAAATACACATTTTCATTTCATCATCAAAAGACCAGCTGCACCCAGAAGGAGGTGTGGAAGTGCGGTGCTGTTGGGAAGGAAGATAAAGTTGACCAGGATCAATAACTGATGATCAATTTAGACGGATATGATCAATATTTATTGAGCTACACATACAGAAGTCTGTCTCTCAGTATGGCGTCGGGCTGCCATGTTTGCTAACCCAACACGGCAGACGTCTCGGTATGGAGCTGTAGAGGTTCCTAATGGAGTCCTGTGATAATCCATCCCATGCAGCTTGAACATCCTCACACAGTTCCCGCAGGTGGTGCGGTAGGGGTGGAGGCGGAGGGACACCAGGCCTTGTGACACCACGGTGCCTCCACACACGGATTCGTTGGGCGTCTCCACCAAGACTAAAGCGGGACTCGCCACTGAAGATGACCCGCTGCCATTCTGAGTCACTCCATGACAGTCTGGTACGACACCACTGCAGTCTTTGGTGACGGTGACGTGGTGTTAAGGACAGTCGTGGTAACGGTCAGAGAGTCCTGTGTGGTGCAGCCGTCTGCCAATGGTGCTGGCACTAACAGGATGACTCATGGAGGACACCACTGTTCGCTGAACGTCCACAATGGTGGCTGTTGGGTCTCATGTCTCATGATGTTGAAGCCACCCACCAAGCTTCATTCCAGTTGGCCGATTCCTTCTGGGTGCAGCTATTCATTTGATGATGAGCGTACAGACTGAACTAGATCATAAGCATGGCCTAACACAGTCTGAGACTTAACGTATAAACCCAGACTAAGCCTAGGCTCAGACTAAACCAGATGATTCTGAAACCAGTGGTGTGTAGCCTAGGCAAAGGTTGAACCCACGTCTGAGAAATCGTCCCTAAAGGCCTCAAAATGAAGCAAGCAAGGCCAAAGCAATGCACCTACATGGCCTACCAGTGAGAGCGTGTTCCAGCAGAAAGCACAACTGAAGCTATGCGCCACTGCTACGACGCAAACGAACCACAAGGTGGAGGTAAAGCGCCACTCCAGTGATGAGCGCCTGGCACGGAGACACAGCCCTGATCTCCTCCAGAACAGCAAGCACTACTCCTCAAGAAGTTTCTCTCCGCCCACACTATTTGTCTTGTGACAAACAACGATGGCGGGTGATTAATCACCGCGAGTGATAACAGCTCGTTTATGGAGCACGGTGATGTGAATACACTCTACGAGTCACAATAGCACCTGAGGCATTTCATCAAACGGAGGAACGAGATCCGGGTAGCAGCGACGAAGGTGCTGGTGGTAGCCCTGATCGCTCTGGCTTGTCAGAGTTAACGCTGAACACTCCCGTCGCTGCTGCGGCGCTACTACACCTCCATGAGGGGTAGGCGGCCGATGGCAGGCTGCAGCCGAGGGCGATTCGGTGAAAACGGGCCTCTCGGGGAGAGGGTGGGTGGGCTCGGTGTAGGGTTGCGGTGATTAGTCAACATGGTCTATTAGTCACGGACGACGTCGTATATGGGAAAACAGTGATGCGTCAATGTATAATTTGCTCAGAGTCCAGAGTGGTCTAACGCCCTCTATACTGGGTGTCCTCAGGCTGCCTCGAGTTACATCCAGGAACTCCCGAGACTCTTAATGCCACTCAAAAGTGGGAGGATAAAATTTAAGGCAAGGTCTATTCAGAACCTTGTATCTCAGCAACGATCACTTTAACCAGTAGGGGTCCTGGAGGCACCCTACCCTGTACACTTTAGTGCCCGGGTCCTGGAGGCACCCTACCCTGTACATTTTAGTGCCCGGGTCCTGGAGGCACCCTACCCTGTACATTTAAGTGTCTGGGTCCTGGAGGCACCCTACCCTGTACATTTAAGTGTCTGGGTTCTGGAGGCACCCTACCCTGTACACTTTAGTGCCCGGTTCCTGGAGGCACCCTACCCTGTACACTTTAGTGCCCGGTTCCTGGAGGCACCCTACCCTGTACACTTTAGTGCCCGGTTCCTGGAGGCACCCTACCCTGTATACTTTAGTGCCCGGTTCCTGGAGGCACCCTACCCTGTACATTTTAGTGCCCGGGTCCTGGAGGCACCCTACCCTGTATACTTTAGTGCCCGGGTCCTGGAGGCACCCTACCCTGTACACTTTAGTGCCCGGGTCCTGGAGGCACCCTACCCTGTACACTTTAGTGCCCGGTTCCTGGAGGCACCCTACCCTGTACACTTTAGTGCCCGGGTCCTGGAGGCACCCTACCCTGTACATTTTAGTGCCCGGGTCCTGGAGGCACCCTACCCTGTACACTTTAGTGCCCGGGTCCTGGAGGCACCCTACCCTGTACACTTTAGTGCCCGGGTCCTGGAGGCACCCTACCCTGTACACTTTAGTGCCCGGTTCCTGGAGGCACCCTACCCTGTATACTTTAGTGCCCGGGTCCTGGAAGCACCCTACCCTCTACATTTTAGTGTCTGGGTCCTGGAGGCAACCTACCCTGTACATTTTAGAGTCTGGGTTCTAAAGGCACCCTACCCTGTACATTTAAGTCCCCGGGTCCTAGAGGCACCCTACCCTGCACATTTTAGTGCCCGGGTCCTGGAGGCACCCTACCCTGTACATTTTAGTGCCCGGGTCCTGGAGGCACCCTACCCTGTACATTTTAGTGCCCGGGTCCTGGAGGCACCCTACACTGTACACCTTAGTGCCCGTTAAACACTAGTCTAGACCAGTGGTTCCCTCCCTGGTGAGACACTCACTTCCAACTCTGCCAGGGCGTGTTAATTAGGGGATTAGATGGAGCAGGTGTGCAGGGAAAACTCTACAATGTGCAGCTTCATTCCTAAAAGACGCTCAGGGATCTTTTCAAACGATGGATCACAACGCAAGTGGACTGTAGGGGGGGTGGTTGCACTAGCTACTCAAAGAAAGTTGTCGACTGACCAGAGGAAACCTGAATGCTCCTCGTCAGAACCTTTCCTAATAGGGGCTTGTTCTATGTTGTGGTTGGAGGTGCGAGGTGTTTGCTGAAGAAGGGAACCAAGATACCCTCCTGCGTTTGCTCAACGGTACCGCAAGTTTATTATCGCCACCCGAACAATGACACATCATGAAGTCACCGCTGGAAAATTCAGCAGAGGGTTTTAATTTAATTGAGATATAGGAAGTGTAGACACAAGGTGACTCAGTCAGAGCCAAGTTGAACCGGGGTGCTGAAGCAGGTAAGGAGTCTTTGTAGAACAGAACTGGGCATTTGCCACCATCCATGACTGCCTGTTTGAAAACCACCCAAACCCGCAGAAATCTATAGCCTGATCATTCTCGGGCGGCACCATCTCCAGGAGCCTGCAGCTACTACACCCTCAAACACACCAAGTGACTTAACATTTGACCGGTGCACTTATTTAGCAGCAGCACCCCCCCACTGCAAACTTACTGTTGTTACTACATCTGAATTTTGACACGTCATGAAGTCGCTAGGCTAGCCGAGTAAAGAGTCTTGGCTGAGTGGAAGTAGGTGCTTCTCAACCGTTTGGTTGTTTCGCCAATTACGCTAACCTTAATCACGACCGGATGGTTGAAAAACAACCAAACCGTTATTACTGGACGGTTGAAATACACCCACTGCCAGGGTTTAGCATCGTTGTCCATGTCGGGCTAAACGTCCTGCGATCCTTCAATCAGCATTTCGAACCACTCTTTCCAAACCTACTTGTTTTGGTTTACGAGTTTGCGTTTCAGAGCCGTTATATACAGTGTGTGCTAATAAAATTCTTAAGGCTTTATGTTTAGCAGGAAAGCTGATTTCTCTACTCTCCTGAAGCCTGTTCACTGCAGCTTTTACCACCGCTGTATTTCAAGGCCTGTGCTCAACCAGTTGACACAGCAACGGCCACTGGATTTATTCGTCATCAGGTTCTATGCAACCTCTACCAAACGGTCAAGCAGACAGACTGCACAGCACTACAGAGGGCATTGTGGGGAACATGGCTTGTGTTGCTGCTCCGTAAGAAGGAGACGGAAAATAAAGGACTGAAGGAACCGCCGAAGGTTCTCGGTTTGGTCAAACAATCGAATGATGGTCCAGTACAGAACGAATCCCTCGCTGCAGCCCTAGATCTGAGGTGAGGCGTGACCTCCGGTGGATGATCTCATCGCGAGAGAGTGTGATGGATGGTAGGCAGAGCGACGAGGGAAAGGAGAGAGTGGTGGGAACAGAGGGATGAGTTCATCGACGAGGAGGGGGCTCGAGGGACCTGCGAGTTACGAGAGGCGTGGGCGGGAATCGGGGGCCACAGTGTGCATAGGAGTGCTGTTAGTCCAGGACTGAGGGAGTGAGGGAGGGCCATAAATCCAAGAGCAGAGGGGAGCAGTGGAGCACAGCAGCCATGAGAGGAGCGCTCGTAAAAGCTCCAGCCACACACTCTCACATCCGCACACATCGTCTCCGGACACTGAGACAATCACTCTGCCTTGCAGTTAGCAGATTGGAGCGTGACTGTAGTTCACCTTGAGCTAAGTGGCTCAGCGATTTCACGCAAACAAGCCGGTAACGTAGCTGTACGAACTCCAGGTCACTTTCCCAGGACGCCGTTACCAATGATACGGCTAGGCCGTAACTGACCAGTATGGCCATTAACTGCCCTATATAGTAGCTGTCCAAAAGTATTCGGACAACTTGAGCCATGGGAACCACAGGCTGTGGCTAGGGGCCGTTTTCCCTATAGCCCGAGTGTACCAACCCGGGTGTGAGGAAATGGGATTATGGGATTATGAGCTCAGAAGCGTAAAAAGACGTTTCGGACACGAACCTACAGAACGAAGCGGGCCCGGATGATTCGATACGAAGCTCAGCAGCCGTCTTTGAAAGGAAACGGCAGTCCTGGAACCTGGAAATAAAGGTCAACTGGTTTGATATTGGGTTTCCTAGCACCATCACGGGAAGACGTTTAAGGTGTGGCCCAAACACTCAAATACATTTTGGGCCAGCATGTACTGACAGCTGTGATTGGACTGAACATGGACTGGACAAGGTTCTGGATGTAGGCCACATCAGTGTCCAGACACTCTTACATCAAAGAATTGCTCAGTTGGGCCAGATTTGGTGGAGGCCTTCCCTGGCACAATTCCGAGGAGAATTCCCTGTAGACTGGGATTGTAGCCACTGCTGGTAGACCCGTATGACCGTACGCTGCTTCCACACACCTGCAGATTCAGCTACTTCCTTCACACTATGGTCTTTGGCCACGCCCACATGCAGTCCCTCCTTTTAGCCAATCATTAACATCTGCTCTGGAGCGTTTACCACACATGGAACGAGACATTCCCTGCACTGTAGCACCTCTTCCCAATCTATGGATCCCGTCACTCACACCCCGCAGGTATTTATAGCCCCATCGTCCTTGTGCAGCGCCATCTGCAGGAGCCTGAAGTTACTACCACCTTAAACACAGAAGGTAACTATTTTGGTCAGGCCACTGCAAAATGAATTTTATGACGTCATCAAGTTGCCCTATGACATCATCAAATTAGCAGATACAGGAAGTGGAGATAGATGACGACACAGTCAGAGCCAAGCTAAGCCGAAGTGCCGAATTAAACAAACGGCGGGTCTTTGCAGAAAGGAAGCGGGTGCTTTTCAACCGGTTGGGTTTTGTCCATTAACCCGAATCTGGGTGGACGGTTCAAACACCCCCGAGCTCTAATGACTGGACGGGCAAAATACAGCCACTTGCTCTGTTCTGGAGAGGACTCTGCTTGGAGGAAAGGAAAATCAGTAAGGGTGCGGTTAGCGACTTGGCTAACTGGGTAATAACGGGGTTGGGGTGACCTTATTTAGCAGTGTTAAGGTCAAGTTGACAACTGATCTAGTTTAAGCTGTTAAAGAGCATAAGGAATAAATAAAGATCATAAGGAATAAACTAAATTCTGTCTCTTTAATCTTTAAAGGTTTAATTTATTAAAAGGTTGTTTAATAAAAGAGCTAAATATAAGATTTACATGGCACAACATTTTTTCTCATACTGTATATTTGCATTCACCCTCTGTCTGAAACTCTCTGTTAGAGCTCCCGTGTCTTTAAGCCCCGCCTCCCAATGAGCCCTGTGTGCTCTGTTTTGTTAAATCACCCCCACTCAGTTTTCTAGCAGTCCATCTGCCAGAGCAGCAAGTTCCGCCCCCTCACCCTGCAGCTATTCCTACAATGGTGATGGTTCTGCGGTTTCGCTTTGACCCAGAGTCCGATCCTGAAACTCCAGCAGAACAAGCAGGTAGCTCCGCCTTAGCTAGACTGAAACATCCTTACTGCCCGCCTACCAGCAACTCGGGCACACTCCCTTCCTGATGAGCCCAGTGTGTGTTCGGATAAGTCATCTCTCAAAGCTGCATCCCGCTCCAAACAGAACTTGTAGCAGGATGGAATTAGTAGCTCCCAACTGACGAAGACTTGAGTTCAATCAGAGATGACTCACAGATGACTTCAGAAAGTGTCAAAACTCAGCCAAGCGAAAATTCATGAGTCGGATATTTTGTGTTTTCATGACGTGTATCAATAACCTTATTTTTGTGCTTTCCTTTCCTGAGTTTCACTGCCCAAGTACAGTCATGCAGCGCAGGTTAAGTTCTGGTGTAATCAGTGTTAGTCAGACGTGATATCATGATTTCATTAACACCATAGTATTGGATTGTGGGGCCTTTGGCGATCCCCGTCCCTATAAGGGCCCCCCTGTCGTTCCCACAGCCTTTGCCAACGTGAGCTTATACATGTTATAGGCTGTATGTGCTATATTTTCAATGTTAAGAGCGCCCTCTTGTGGAGAATTATTAATTGGTGACAGAATTTTTGGAACTTTTGTAGCACCGGCGCTAGCTGCTCAGTCCTGGAATAAATAGATCAGCGGACAGCTGTACAGTTCATGCGACACTCGGCACACTTCTACAGCGCATCTAGTTAGAGCAGAACTCAGAGCTCCATCTTAGCAAAAACGTAGTCAATCAGACAAAACAGTCTGAAATCTGCCTGAGCCTATTTTCCACTGGAGCTGCATGCGTTAGTGTACTGTAAGTAGTGTGTTGGTGTACGGTAACTCAGTAAGTGTAATGTGTTAGTGTACTGTAAGTAGTGTGTTGGTGTACGGTAACTCAGTAAGTGTAATGTGTTAGTGTACTGTAAGTAGTGTGTTGGTGTACAGTAACTCAGTAAGTGTAATGTGTTAGTGTGCTGTAAGTAGTGTGTTGGTGTACAGTAACTCAGTAAGTGTAATGTGTTAGTGTACTGTAAGTAGTGTGTTGGTGTACGGTAACTCAGTAAGTGTAATGTGTTAGTGTACTGTAAGTAGTGTGTTGGTGTACAGTAACTCAGTAAGTGTAATGTGTTAGTGTACTGTAAGTAGTGTGTTGGTGTACAGTAACTCAGTAAGTGTAATGTGTTAGTGTGCTGTAAGTAGTGTGTTGGTGTACAGTAACTCAGTAAGTGTAATGTGTTAGTGTACTGTAAGTAGTGTGTTGGTGTACAGTAACTCAGTAAGTGTAATGTGTTAGTGTGCTGTTAGTGTACTATAAGTAGTGTGTTGGTGTACGGTAACTCAGTAAGTGTAATGCGTTAGTGTACTGTAAGTAGTGTGTTGGTGTACGGTAACTCAGTAAGTGTAATGCGTTAGTGTACTGTAAGTAGTGTGTTGGTGTACGGTAACTCAGTAAGTGTAATGCGTTAGTGTGCTGTAAGTAGTGTGTTGGTGTACAGTAACTCAGTAAGTGTAATGCGTTAGTGTGTTGTAAGTAGCGTGTTGGTGTACGGTAACTCAGTAAGTGTAATGCCTTAGTGTGCTGTAAGTAGTGTGTTGGTGTACGGTAACTCAGTAAGTGTAATGCGTTAGTGTACTGTAAGTAGCATGTTGGTGTACAGTAACTCAGTAAGTGAAATGCGTTAGTGTACTGTAAGTAGTGTGTTGGTGTACAGTAACTCAGTAAGTGTAATGTGTTAGTGTACTGTAAGTAGTGTGTTGGTGTACAGTAACTCAGTAAGTGAAATGCGTTAGTGTACTATAAGTAGCGTGTTGGTGTACAGTAACTCAGTAAGTGTGATGTGTTAGTGTACTGTAAGTAGCGTGTTGGTGTACAGTAACTCAGTAAGTGTGATGTGTTAGTGTACTGTAAGTAGCGTGTTGGTGTACAGTAACTCAGTAAGTGTGATGTGTTAGTGTACTGTAAGTAGCGTGTTGGTTAGGTGAGCCCACCAAGCAGTGTAGCAGTGGTCACTTTGTTCTGAGCTTGTGTTGAACTGTTGGACAGAGCTTGGTTCTAGCTAATGGAACCTGTTCTCCTTCAGTGTTCTGTGCTGATGATGATGTGAATAGACGTCAGGGTCAGACTAATGACTGAGCTTCTATTAAAGACTGGTGGACTGAGAGACACTGGAGTCTCTTCACCTACACTGAGCTGATGAGGAGTCCTGTTCCAGAAATGATAATAGGACATTAGAGCCGTAATAAACCATGCTCCTGTTACTCTCCATACTCCAGTACATCTGAAGGTACATACTTTAGTACTGGTACTCTCCATACTTCAGTACATCTGAAGGTACATACTTCAGTACTGTTACTCTCCATACTTAAGTACATCTGAAGGTACATACTTTAGTACTGGTACTCTCCATACTTCAGTACATCTGAAGGTACATACTTTAGTACTGTTACTCTCCATACTTCAGTACATCTGAAGGTACATACTTCAGTACTGTTACTCTCCATACTTAAGTACATCTGAAGGTACATGCTTTAGTACTGTTACTCTCCATACTTTAGTACATTTGAAGGTACATACTTTAGTACTGTTACTCTCCATACTTAAGTACATCTGAAGGTACATACTCTAGTACTGTTACTCCAGCGGAGGTCTAAAGGTAGGAAGTTCTACCGACACTGGAGGAGTATTTTACCTTGGAGTATCTCTACTTCAACTCAGCTACATGGGTTTGTGTTTCTCGTCTACCAGTGCTAATGCCTAACACATCAAATGCTGACCTTTAAACGGTGTTCAGTTGCTTTCTGGCATATCTATAAAACTGGACAGCACAGACAAAAACCAGGCCGTTATTATTTTTAGCTATCAGTGTGCTTTCATAGATTGCCCATAGATTGCCCCCCAGCCTACTGTGTTCAGCCTATGCTCAGCAATGCCAAGTATCTACTCTCTGCAGCCTCTCGTGTCCTAAAAGCTGTGATTCGGATCTGGGTATATTCGCTATGCAAGGGATCAGGAATCAGCCTGCGGGCTCTGCGAGCTCGTCATTAGCCGCTACACGCTCATGCTGCGCCCGTCAGGGGAGAAACGTGCCCTATATATTTGGAACTGGGTTGGGAATCAAGAAACCCCGGCAGCGAAATCGTCCGTCCTGCCGAATAATACTCCTCTCGGACTACGCAGCACATTTTCGCCGGGGTTGTTCGGTTCGTCTGTAGCGTCCGTGCGCGGGGCGTATGTGTAATGACGATAAGAAACTGGCACCGGGCCTGCTGGCTCCTTCTCGTTACCCTGGCGTGCAGTGGGGGAGCCGCTGAAGCGCTGTGTATGTGCACGTGTGCAGTGGAACAGGATGGCATGGCAACATGAACGGTTAAAGGGCCTATTCACACCGAGTCCTGCTTCAGCACACCTGGCCCCTGAAGGCCCTCAGTACCTGGACCAGGTGTGTTGGATTGGGGCTGGAGCTAAATTTCCCAGAGTGCCAAGGATTTGAGCATCCCAGAGCAGGAGAATGGTGGTGAGTATGTTGCACTGATTGCATACAGCCTTTTATTGAGTTGACCTAGGTGCATCCAAGGCTGTTCATGTCCTCACCGAACCATAAAAAGTATTAGCTTAGCTTCCCTCGCTAACGAGCGACTCCAAATGTGCATCGTTTAGCACAGTCCTGAAAACTCCCCCCAAGAATTCCGTCTCCCAAGCCTCGGATTTGGTGTGAATAGGCCTCAGGACGTAGTGCTGGAACAGGCAAACGAGTCAGCTAAAAGCAGTGTAGGCTCTAAAAGCCCAGAGCACACTCAGCCTTACCTTCATCGGGGAGATGTGGGCGTGGGCCACGTAGCCGTGGACGTTCTCGATTTGGGAGATGTTCTTCTCGGCCACCTGGACAAGCTCTGGGCCAGGGGCCTCGTCCGTGAGCTGAGGGGAGCTTTGCTCCTGCGGCGACGTGTCCTCGTCATTGTGCCGGTATTTCTGCAGAAGGAGCACAAAGAGGAAACCATAAACTACAGCTGCTTGCGTGAACTAGGTGGAGATGTGTAGGACCTCCAGGACTGTTGGGAGAGTCTCCTAGCAAGCGGAAAAAAACGATACACCTTGCATGTCACGTTTAAGGTGGTAGTACCCTAAGGCTCCTGCAGATGGCGCTGCTGCACGAGGATCATGGGGCTATAAGTACCTGCGGGGTGTGAGTGACGGGATCCATAGATTGGGAAGAGGTGCTACAGTGCAGGGAATGTCTCGTTCCATGTGTGGTAAACGCTCCAGAGCAGATGTTAATGATTGGCTAAAAGGAGGGACAGATCATGTGGGCGTGGCCAAAGACCATAGTGTGAAGGAAGTAGCTGAATCTGTAGGTGTATGGAAGCGTACGGTCATATGGGTCTACCAGCAGTGGGAAAATCCCAGTCTACAGGGAATTCTCCTCGGAATTGTGCCAGGGAAGGCATCCACCAAATCTGGACCAACTGCGCAATTCTTTAATGTAAGAGTGTCTGAACATTGATGTGGCTACATCCAGAACCTTGTCCGGTCCAGGCCCAATCCAGTCACGGCTGTTATCGGTGCTCGTGGAGGTGCTACACGCTAGTAGGTACGTTTAGTCACAGGGGACTCATTTTCATCGCAGATTGGGAATGAGACCACCTTAGACTGAAATAACCCTTATCTGGGTGTGGTCTTAATATTCTAATAAGCACCAATCCCTCAGTCCAACATTCCCAGCTAAGGCTGCACTAAACCACTCTTTTAATGGTCGAATAATCTATAGATTACTGTAACGAATGATCGATTATTCGGATTACGGTAGCAGCAGCACTGAAATACATCAAAACCGAACAGTGTGTTCAGCTGTCGGTCTACACCTCGTTGGAACAAGGCTTTTTCCAGTCACAGGCCTTTCCTGAAATGGAGGAAATGACATCACAAACTATTCAACTATCATATATGAGTTGCCAACCAATCTGGCCTCCAGTTTTAGTCGACTAAGTCGATTAATCGGTGAAGCCCAGCTTCCAGTGTCTTATCCAGAGCGACTTACAAGGTTAATCATATGACAGGTGGGCCAGTGTAGTGTTAGGAGTCTTGCCCAAGGACTCTCATTGGTGTAGCACAGCATAGTCACCCGGACTGGGATCCGAACCCCACTCTCCCATATGTAGAGGTGGCACCCTGGGTAGTGGTGTTACCCGCTGAGCTACACCAACCACTGAAGCAGAACTAAGACCGTATCTACATATAGGCGGGTCACTGGGACACTGAGTGTCCACTCCCAGAAACACGTGACCCAGCTCTGTAGCCTAGTAGCAGCCAGGGGAAGCTCTTTTCCCGTTTACTGTAGAACTGTGGTGACCAACTCGTGATTCCAACACTGGGAAAACGAACAAGGGCTCGCTGGTCGATGTTGCATCCAGATGGAAGCACTCACCGCAGAACACGCACAAACCCGGAAAGCACGGAAAAGGAGAAACATTCCCGGTAATCCCTAAATTTATGGTAATCTTCGACCAACAGACGCAGCGCAGCCTTTTCATGACTGACTGGATCAGGAAGCAGCGCCGACGAGCTCACTCTGAGCCCATGCTCTGCCCTCCTTTCCACATTACTGACAGCAAATGACGTGCAGCGGATCATGTGGGCAGGTAGGCGCTCGGCAAATATTCATGAGTCCTTAAACAGACTAAACCTGAATATTCATATCTCAGCTCTGGCCAAGACAGCCACTCCTGCCATCGTTAACAGTTCGAGACATAGACTTACACATCCCTGTGCAGTCCATGTGGCCGCCTGTTTATCCCAGACCAGTTCTGAGGTGCTTCCATCCAGACTGGTTTTGGAAATGGAGTGCAATACAGGACAGCCAATCAGAACAGAGCTCATTTACATACATCCTGCACTGAAGTGCTTCCCTCCTAGCTGTTTTTGAAATAAGGCACCATATTGGACAGCCAATCAGAACAGAGCTCATTTACATACATCCTGAGGTAAAGCGGCACCAACTTCTCTGGGCCTGGAGGCCTTCACGCAACAAGGTCTGAATTCCCAGACCTATTCAGCCCACACCATCTTAGCCCCGCCCATTCGCACTGAAGTTATAAGAAGCGCTTCCATCCAGGCTGTTTTTGGAATGAGGTACCATATAGGGCAGCCAATCAGAACGGAGCTCATTTACATACATCTGTCTTAAGGGAGCACTAACACAGTAAATTCTGGGATGGCGGTTCCCAAGCCTGGTTTCTGCCGTTTCATCGCCGGCTAACTCGTCCCGCAGTTTTCGAGGTATTGACTCCGTTCCAACTCCAGATTGTCCGGTATGATGGTGTGATGGGTGCTTGTATACAGCTTTTTGATCGGATGCACGGATTCCGAGTAGAAAGGAATTTTTCCGGAATTTTTTCCCATAGAGAATGAATGGGGTCGAAAAACGCGTGCTAATCTAACCCATTTCCGCTCGACCCAGAGACACCAAATCGGATACACTGGCAGGAATACTGTGAACTCACAGGAATACAATGTTGGATTGACCCGCACTCGTCCGTTTCCCTTTCTGTTTGCATCCCTTTTTCCTCCCATAGAGAATGAATAGGATGGAAAATTGTTTGCCTACGTACTCTACTCCCGCTCGACCCAGAGCCTCCAAATCGGATACAATGGCTCGGGGCACAGGCATTCAGTGATGGATTGACCCGCACTCGTTCGTTTCTTCTTTTTTTTCCACACCCCTCGTTCCTCCAATAGAGTCCCAGTCCCACCTAAGCCGGCTGTTTCGTTCGGCCTAGATGCGCGAAACTTCGCATACACACTAAGGGCAGGTCCCTAAGCGCCAATCCACAGCCATACTGACCAGCACTCGTCTATCTGTCATTTATTCATCCCTCGTTCCTCCCACAGACTCCCAGTCATTTTAGACCCAAACCAAGCAGTAATGCTTTTGTTCAGCCGAAAGACACCAAACTTCACATACTCACTAAGGGCAGTCCCAGTCATACCAGTCATACCGACCCGCACTCGTTTACTCATCCCTCACCCCTCACAGAGGTATAAATGATAACTAGAAATGCACTTTTCCTCTGTGATGCAGCATTAAAGAAGAAAAATACTTTGAGATCTCATAGCAACGTCCTGCCTTGAGGAAGCAACTCTTGCAGGGATGTGGTGCATTTCTCAGCTAGGCCATGGCATGGCTGCGGAAGACATTTGGCAACATGATGAAGTGGTACGTGCTTCACTGTCCCAACTTTTTGGGCTATAGAATAAATGGATATCGATGCTGTCCAAAGGACAACTGGTATCTCCAAAATGGCAACTTTACAGGAGAGGCCAAAAACCTCACTTAACTTTAATGTAGGTCAATGGAACCAGACGTCTTTCCAAACAGTTCTGGGCCATTTCTGTTGATCCATTCATCATGAGATTCTCACTCGGTGTAAACAGCAGCTGATGTGTTCATATGATGCATAAAAGTAAAAATGGACGAAAGTGGACATACGTGTTTTTTATTGGACAGTGACGATATATAGAGATGTGTGCACACCTCAGGGTGTCATTAGGAACAAGTGAACAAGAGAATCTCCATTTCTGGACGGAGGACAACGAACACATCATTATCAGTAGGCACTAGACACCACATCTACAGCTCCATTAGCTATTCCGGACCATAGGTCCTAAAGGTCACCTGGTTAATGTATCAGGGAGTTAGGATCCGATAAGACGCAACACCTTCCTCTAACACATTCCGATCAATTTCTGCAAATGCACCCCCATCCTGGACAGCTGCGGTACCTTCCTAGTCTCTGAAGCACCCCCGCCCCCCTCCTCCTGCAACGCAGTGGTTCATTCCAGCCCCGGTAAAGGTGCGTATAGCTGATGAGTCTTCCCAGTATGGGCAGGGGATGGCCGCAGTTGCCAAGGCAACAGGGCTCCCGGTATACTGAAGTTCTCTATATAGGTAGCTCTGTGATTCACTCAGCTTTATTTAAAGCTGACCACAGGTTCTCCGAAGCGGCCTATATCTATTTCCTCACTGCCCAATCAGGGGACAGATCACAACGATCGCAAGTGACGTGCAGTTGGTTCGCATCGTGCCCTCTGGTGGGTGCCACTTCCGGAATTACCACTCGAGCGGATTCACCCTCACACAAGAGACCAAACCAGGAGGTTACACCTGCTCCAGATGTTAAAGGAGCCATGTGGAATTTCTGGGTTGAAGAAAGAGCAGCTCTGATGGTATTCACTCCTGGAAACATGGTCAGAATTCCGTCAGTCAGCATTCCCGAGTTGCTATCCGCACTTCTGTGAATTGCGCTGGTCCAAATAAGAGGAATATGCTGTAATTATGGGAAATTGGCGTACTGCTGTGCATTCCCGGGTTCGATTCCCGGCTTAGGCATCCGGGGTTCTTTGTGTGTGGAGCTGCATTCCGATTCGCTATCCACACTTCTGTATACTGCACTGAACTCAAGCTTTGTTGTTCTAGTTAAACGCAATCTAGAGAACCACAGACAGCCACCCACAGACGCTCAGTCCATGGTATGTGTTTCCTGAGGGCCTGTTTATGTCGCGACTCCTTCTTTTATACGTCATACCAAACATCGAGCTTGTGATTGGCCATTTTGAATGGCGGTTCTCCTGCACTAGTGGGATGTTCTTGGACATGTTACGGAAAGCAAAAGGTTCCCGACTCTCCCTAGAAAGTTGGGCAAGGCAAGACTAGCCAGGGCACAACAGCTTCTCCTCTGGACATGGTACTGGTGTTGGGCTAAATTTGGGCTGAATCTCATTTAAATAGGCATGACCCGTGGGCTGGGAACCACTGTTCTACGTGATCAGGATAAAGTAGGAACATAAGGAAGTGGTCATGAGTGGAGCTCTGGGGGAAAAATACAACATACCACACGTACAACACATTCCAAAACAAGACGGCACTTACAACCTCCCTGTGCAAACCGTACGTCAACCATGTCCAGAAGCGGCGTCAACTTCTCTGGGCTTGGAGGCATCTGGGATATACCATCACACAGTGGAAATGTGGTCAGACGAATCAGTTTCAGATCACCGACCTGCCATCACTGTCTATAAACTGAAGTCTAGGTCTGTTTTTTTCTGCCCTGAGAGTTCAACATACCAAGCCGGCATGGCAGACCACCAGTTCATTATGGTTGGGGTCATGTGTAGAGTACATGGGTAGTTTCTGATTGGGTTAACTCATCTATGGGGGGTTCAGAAAGTAATAACCCACAGGTGTTACCAGCTTCAATAATCCCCACTGCAAGCAACATTGTTGATACTGGACGATTCCCTTGGTCTAATCTCGGTTTGCAAAACCGACTGGCCCCCGGACCCTTCCTCAGTGTAGGGGACACTGACTTGGCGGCCTGTGTTGCACAGGTGCGAGTAGATCGGACTCAGCAGCAGCAACACGTCCTTCTGAAACAGTCTGATCTCAAGTTTCAGTCTGAATCATTCCCGACAGACAGGAGGCCCCGGTGGGACAGCGTGAGCTCACGGCTGGTCGGAGGAAGCACATCACAGAACAGGGCATCTCAGCCATCCCTAGCGAACGAGGAGGAGGAGGAGGAGGATCTCCTGGCAACCACAACCACTCAGTGTTGAGTCACAGCCCACTGTGAATTAGGTAGGCTGCTCGCTATTCCAGCCGGAGCCTTGCTGTAACAGACCTGATACATCCCCACCCGGAAATGACCTTAAACGGACTTCCCATGCTTCCCCACCCCTCACGCTATAGCAGACAAGTCCCGCCATGCCTTTTAATAACCCCCAGCCGAAAGATAAACCTATCACAATGATGAAACCGGCACTCTGTCTGAGTACCTCGGCTGACCGAATCCTCCCACCAACGGTCAAACTTCCCCACTGGATGTAAAAGCGAAAGGCTCAGGAACGTCACGCGGCTATAAAGCCTAGAAATCATGTGTGCCAAGAGAGAGAATTAAAACCGAATCAAATTAATGGGACGCCACCTGCTCCTGCGCCATTAAGAGCTGGACGGGATTCAGAAAAACCGCTCTGCCCACACCCCAAACTGACCTCCTGAGAGTATTCCACCAGCACGAGGGCCCGGAACCGCTTTGTCAATGTAACAGGACCCGGTGCCGTACGCTAACGATCCTTTGGCTCTTTCGCTAGCAGGAATGAAAAGCAAGCCTGGCTCGTGAAATCAGTCACACCGTAACAGACTAAGCTGTAGATGAATTAGACCTCCGGTTCTCCGTATCTGAAGGATGACTCCGCAGAATAACGTACCGCCAAGCCGTAATCGGGAGACAGCCTGAGCGTAAGCAGTCCTCGGACGGCTGTACGTCAAGCAGCTTTCACATTCATCGGTTCACAGTCGGTGGGGGGACAGCACAGCTAGCGTCACCAGCATGCTCGTCTCTTGGAGGCCAGCCCGTGATGACGCTGGCTCAACAGAGCAGGGGATTAAAGGAATAATGAAAGACAGATATTCATAACTACCTACTTATCTCTCTCTGTGAAGGCAAAGACGAGACAATTCCCCTTTGACAGGAAGTAACAACTTTTAGACATTAAGCTGCAGATTTATTCGACCATACGCCGACTACAAACTATTCGGTAACTACCGAGGGTCCGAGTGTGGACCAACATACAGACAGACCCCGGGGCCAGTTTCCTAGATCTACTGTAGATTAAGCTTAGAGTGGGAATGGACGTTATGTCTGTATGTATCGTTATTGGTATGAGCTACATCACACTATTTCTCTTGGGTGAGAGTCCGAGTCTGACTTTAATATCTGGGTCGTCTGTGTCCGTGTCTCTGGGTTGCGAAACTCAATCCAACAATCCAAGAGTGGGACCGAGTCTCAAGTCTCTAGTGGGTGGCAGTCTGGGAACTGAAGTCTCAAGTCTTCGGTTTGCAAGTCTCAGAGACTCTTGGGTGGGAGGTTGAGTGTCTGGGGCATGTGTACGAGTCTGACTGCCTGGGGGGTGTGTCCGAGTCTGAGTGTCTGGGGCACGTGGTGTCCAAGTGTCATGGGTGCGTGTCCGAGTGTCTGGGGCACGTGTCCAAGTGTCATGGGTGCGTGTCCGAGTCTGAGTGTCTGGGGCACGTGTCCAAGTGTCATGGGAGCGTGTCCGAGTCTGAGTGTCTGGGGCACGTGTCCAAGTGTCTGGGGTGGGTGTCCGAGTCTGAGTGTCTGGGGCACGTGTCCAAGTGTCTGGGGTGGGTGTCCGAGTCTGAGTGTCTGGGGCACGTGTCCAAGTGTCTGGGGGGTGTGTCCGAGTCTGAGTGTCTGGGGCACGTGTCCAAGTGTCATGGGTGCGTGTCCGAGTCTGAGTGTCTGGGGCACGTGTCCAAGTGTCTGGGGTGGGTGTCCGAGTCTGAGTGTCTGGGGTGCGTGTCCAAGTGTTATGGGTGCGTGTCCGAGTCTGAGTGTCTGGGGTGCGTGTCCAAGTGTTATGGGTGCGTGTCCGAGTCTGAGTGTCTGGGGCACGTGTCCAAGTGTCTGGGGTGCGTGTCCGAGTCTGAGTGTCTGGGGCACGTGTCCAAGTGTCTGGGGTGTGTGTCTGAGTCTGAGTGTCTTGGGCACGTGTCCAAGTGTCTGGGGTGTGTGTCTGAGTCTGAGTGTCTTGGGCACGTGTCCAAGTGTCTGGGGTGTGTGTCTGAGTCTGAGTGTGTGGGGCACATGTCCAAGTGTCTGGGGTGCGTGTCCAAGTCTGAGTGTTTAGGGTGCGTGTCCGAGTCTGAGTGTCTGGGGCACGTGTCCATGTGTCTAGAGTGCATGTTCAAGTCTGAGTGTCTGGGCACATGTTCAAGTGTCTGAGGTGCATGTCTAAGTGTCTTGGGTGCGTGCTCAAGTCTGAGTGTCTGGGGCACGTGTCCAAGTGTCTGGGTTGTGTGTCCGAGTCTGAGTGTCTGGGGCACGTGTCCAAGTGTCTGGGGTGCGTGTCTGAGTCTGAGTGTCTTGGGCACGTGTCCAAGTGTCTGGGGTGCGTGTTCAAGCCTGAGTGTCTGGGGCATGTGTCCAAGTGTCTGGGGCATGTGTCCAAGTGTCTGGGGCATGTGTCCAAGTGTCTGGGGTGCGTGTTCGAGTCTGAGTGTCTGGGGCATGTGTCCAAGTGTCTGGGGCATGTGTTCAAGTGTCTGGGGTGCGTGTTCGAGTCTGAGTGTCTGGGGCATGTGTCCAAGTGTCTGGGGCATGTGTCCAAGTGTCTGGGGTGTGTGTCCAAGTGTCTGGGGCATGTGTCCAAGTGTCTGGGGTGTGTGTCCAAGTGTCTGGGGTGTGTGTTCGAGTCTGAGTGTCTGGGGCATGTGTCCAAGTGTCTGGGGTGTGTGTCCAAGTGTCTGGGGCATGTGTCCAAGTGTCTGGGGTGTGTGTCCAAGTGTCTGGGGCATGTGTCCAAGTGTCTGGGGTGTGTGTCCAAGTGTCTGGGGTGTGTGTCCAAGTGTCTGGGGTGCGTGTTCGAGTCTGAGTGTCTGGGGCATGTGTCCAAGTGTCTGGGGCATGTGTTCAAGTGTCTGGGGTGCGTGTTCGAGTCTGAGTGTCTGGGGCATGTGTCCAAGTGTCTGGGGTGCGTGTCCAAGTCTGAGTGTTTAGGGTGCGTGTCCGAGTCTGAGTATCTGGGGCACGTGTCCAAGTGTCTTGGGTGCATGTCTGAGTGTCGGTTGACTCCTTCCGGGTGCAGCTATATGTGATGGCTTTGCTCGGTATACTGCAGTCACAGTCTTCTAAGGATAGGCTCCCTAATGCTGACCTCACACTAAACCACTTCCAAGCGATTTTACTGTCCAATTAAATTTCCAAAGTCGGAACAAAATCATGAGAGTCTTGCTAGAGTTGCGTCGCGCTCGCACCATCTCGGTCGTTAAGTGTAAGGTGGTCAGGGCTGCAGTTTTCAGTCGGTCTGTTTCTCGTCCCGGCGTTCCGATAAAATCAGCCGGGTTTAATATTATGGTAAGTCGTAGGTCTTGGCTCACGCAAATAGTCACGTGAACATTGTCGACAACCAATAGGAGGGCTCTATCAACTCCGAACGGGAAGCCACGAGCCAAGTACAGGAATGTCTGGCAGAGATTGGGCATGGAGGGGAGTCCAGTGAGGGTTCGGAACCGCGGTGAACAAGGAGCTCAAGCTCTCGAAATTCCCGGGTTTAAGGCGAGCCCCGAGACGTTATAAACACATCCAGGAGTTCATTAACGCGCTGAGATGTGCAGTAAACAGTCCGGTTCTAAATCCCGCACGTTTTAAAGCTATGTTCAGGTTATCCTGTAACGGAGGGTAGCTGTGCTATGCTAAAGCTAACTAGCTAAAACACTGCCGAACGGGGCTACAGTGTTTACCTTAGCCTACCAGCGAGCATGATGGGAAATACTCTCATAACCTAGTTGCAGTCTTGTAAATAGCGACTCTGCAAGATTCCAAAATCATAGCCTGTGACTAAAAGTCTGTGACTCGTCTTTAGACGTGAGACGGTGTCAGACTGGTGTCAGACCAAGTCTGCTGGTGTATGGTTCGCGTAAGGTGCCTCAGAGGTCCCGTTCTACCGAAGCTTGGGACAGTTTTAGGAGAAGGAACCCGAGGTAAGAAGCAGTGGAGGGAAGAGTGGGGGGCTGTGGATGGCTGTGAGGAAGGCGCTGTAGTGAGAAGCAGCTAGCTTGGCCGCGTTACTGCGGTGACGTGCCAATCCGCTGACAGCTCACGACTGTACGGAGGCCAGCAGTGCCTGTGCCATTGTTACAACAGCGCATTATTATGCCGAAGAGAAAGGGGGAAACCAGCGGCGTAGCTAACTCCCGGCTTCCAGAGCGGCTAAAAATAGAGAGAGTGCGCCCAGCCTGCATGTCCCGAGAGAAAGGACAATCGACTAAGAAATTAGTATTAACCAGAGGAGCCGTCTGAACGCCGCGCGGGCGCCCTCGTACATCACTGTCGCGTGAACGCGTCGCCCTTGGTTTCATCAGAAACAAACACGGGCTATACAATCAGTTTTCTAATTAGAGACAACCCGTCTCGACTTCTCGTGACGGATGCAGCACAGTTGTAGCTAATTGGGCCTGCTGGATAACAGGGGGTCTCCATTCCGGGGCCGAGGTATGCTTGCAGGGGTGGGATTATAATCTATTAATGCTTTGGAATGGACGTAGCATTGGAATACGGAATATGGCACGACCCTACTGACCCCTGACTCCAAGCGCACCCAGGAGGAACCAACCGACAGGAATGACACTTGGTGGGAAGGTTTGGGATCGGGAGACATGCTAATGATTCCAGTTACATGCTAGGCTAAGCAAAGACGGGCCCGTGTGTGGAGGCACCGTGGTCAGCACCAAGACGAACGGTTTGTTGTCACACGTCCAGTAGGCCTGGTGTCCCTCCACCTCCACCCCTACCGCACCATCTCTCCACCCCTACCGCACCATTGTCAGACGGCTGCACCACACAGGACTACATGCGCACAGACCGTTACCACGACTGTCCTTAACACCACGTCACCGTCACCAAAGACTGCAGTGGTGTCGTACCAGACTGTCATGGAGTGACTCAGAATGGCAGCGGGTCATCTTCAGTGACGAGTCCCGCTTTAGTCTTGGTGGAGACGCCCAACGAATCCGTGTGTGGAGGCACCGTGGTCAGCACCGAGATGAACGGTTTGTTGTCACATGTCCAGAAGACCTGGTGTCCCTCCACCTCCACCCCTACTGCACCATCTGCAGGAACTGGGTGAGGATGTTCAAGCTGCATGGGATGGATTATCACAGGACACTAGGAACCTCTACAGCTCCATACCGAGACGTCTGGCGTGTTGGGTTAGCAAACACGGCGGCCCGACGCCATACTGAGAGACAGACTTCTGTATGTGTAGCTCAATAAATATTGATCATATCAGTCTAAATTTATCATCAGTTATTGATCCTGGTCACCTTTATCTTCCTTCCCAACACACCCGCACTCCCACACCTCCTTCTGGGTGCAGCTGTTTCTTTGATGATGAGTAGAAGGTATTATTTTCATGTTCCGTTCTGTATTCCTAAAGCATCTATACATATTTGGCACGTCGTATGGTGGTGTACTGGTTTATCTCATGGTGTAGTCATATGGGGTCACACAGGGGTCGCAATGCGACGCTGCTACACATTTATATCCACCAGAGTTTGATTAAAATAATCAAGCAGTCAACAGTTACGGCATCTGGGCCGAATTCAAAACGCCCGGCAGCCAGACGCCGGAGTCCGGTCACATGGGATGCCTTGTAATGTTCAGATTAACAGTGCGGCTGTGCCAGAGCTGCCATCAGTGCTGAAAGAGCAGCGCTCGCGTCGATCTGAGCACTCCTCTCACATTTGCAAGTAAAAGTAATCCCATGCTCATTTAAAGCGGTCCTCAGCACCGGTGGCTCCGAAAGCGACCAAGTACAGTAGGCCAGGAGACACACGCCGGCCTGTGCTGCGCGGGATAACAGGGTAAACTGGAGCTGCCCTTTCACGGCACTGGATTCCAGTTCTGAGACCTCCACTCATCTCTTTCCAAAACAGCGAATCAGCGAGGGTCCTCTGGTTTACGAGCCATCATGGGCTGCCGGGAAGGCGGTCTCGATTAAGGCAGTCTCTATTAGGTTACATCAAAGGACGGACCCTCAGACTCGACAGTGTGATCTGCCGCTCTGAGGAGTGTAAGCTCCTGGCGGACTGAGGCAGTTGCATTCACAGCGGACCGCTGATGAGTACTATCAGGGTGGGCAGGTATTACGTGGGTGGTGGATCATTTCCCAGCACTGCAGGGACACTGATGTGGTGGTGGTGATGTCTTAGTGTGTGGTGTGCTGGTGTGAGTGGATTCTGAGGGTAGCGTCCTGTGGGCGGCGTCCTGTGGGCGGCGTCCTGTGGGTAGCATCGTGTGGGCAGCATCCTGTGGGCAGCATCCTGTGGGCAGCATCCTGTGGGTAGCATCCTGTGGGCAGTGTCTTATGGGTAGCATCCTGTGGGCAGCGTCCTGTGGGTAGCGCCATGTGGGTAGCGTCATGTGGGTAGCGTCCTGTGGGTAGCGTCCTGTGGGTAGCATCCTGTGGGCAGCGTCCTATGGGTAGCGTCCTGTGGGTAGCGTCCTGTGGGCAGCGTCCTGTGGGCAGCGTCCTGTGGGCAGCGTCCTGTGGGCAGCGTCCTGTGGGCAGCGTCCTGTGGGCAGCGTCCTGTGGGCGCTGATAAAGGACTAGAGGATGACCAACACTGCACTGTACAGCAGCAGATAAGCTACCGTCTCTGACTGTCCATCTACAAGGTGGCCCAGCAAGGTAGGAGTGCCTCATAGAGTGGACAGTGAGCGGACACAGCAGCACCACACACACTAACACACCACCGCTCCCATTTCAGTGTCACTGCAGTCCCAATCCCAACCTCCCATCACCCTTTTCACCCAGACCGTACCCTTCCATCACTCTCTATGATAAGTAGAGAGCGAAACTCCATTGTTTCGCATTTCCGGCCCCAAGGCGCCAAGAGTTCCCGCCTCCTCTGCAGCTTTCCGAGATTAACTCTCAAATGTTAGGAGAAGCTGGGACTGGGATCCTGATACAGCGAGGACCTACGGATTAATCATGAACACCAATCAAAGTCAATCCACACCAGAGCAGATATAAGTAATCCAATGGCCTTGTGCATCCCAGGAATCAAGAGGATAATGTCATGGTTACAGTGGCATGGAGGGCATACGGTAGGCAGCAGACACCAATCAGACAGGGGCCAATGGGGTCCCGTATAGAGGAGCTCGGAGTCGTATGAGTGATGGGCATGTGGGATCAGTCCAGTGGATTTACCAGAAAATCGTCTGTTCAGATCATCGTTAATTAATCTGTTCCCATCACCCTCTACACCCCCCTGTCCCACCCACCCATCACCCTCTACACCCCCTGTCCCATCCGCCCATCACCCTCTACACCCCAGTCTCACCCGCCCATCACCCTCTACACCCCAAGTCTCACCTGCTTATCACCCTCTACACCAGTCTCACCCGCCCATTACCCTCTACACCCCCAGTCCCATCCACCCATCACCCTCTACACCCTGAGTTCCAGCCGCCCATTACCCTCTATATCCCAGTCCCACTCTTCCATCACCCTCAGCCCCCTACTGCACTCTCTAAAATCCAAACCCACCTGCCCTTCACCATCTTCACCCCAATCCCACCTGCCCTTCACCATCTACACCCCAATCCTATTCTCCAAACACTATCTACACACCAATCCCAATCTCCCATCATCCTTTTCACCCAAATCGTACCCTTCCATCACCCCTGCACCACAATCCCAACCTCCCATCACCCCTTTCACTCAAATCTTACCCCCATCACTCTCTACACCTTAATCCTATTCTCCAATCACCATCTACACCCCAATTCCACTCGCCCATCACCTTCTCCATCCTAATCCTCCCCTTTCATCACTCTCAACACCCCAATCCCAAACTCCCAGCAGCCACTCCCACAATCTCACCCTCCTATTACCCACAATCCCACCCTCCCATTACCCACCCCCCACTCTCCATACCTCCCTTGCCGCTCGAGGAGCGAGTGACTGAACCGGATGAGGAGATCTTATGAAGAGATAATTCCCGCTTTTCCCCGGCGATGCCCGAGCTGACGCGGCACTGTGACACACTCTCATTACAGCCGTGAGCTTTTCCTCCCAGAGCTAATACAACGAATCACGCGCAATCTGCACGAGGGCAGGGAGAGTGATTAGCGCAGAGGGGAAAGCCTTAACTACACTCATGCTAAGTCAATGATTGATTAAACGAGCAGAGAACTCCAATGAGGCTCCCAATCCCTCCGTTCCTGTGTGTACCGGGAGAGCGGACGGTTAGCGAGCAGCTGCTGTTACTGCTGTCGTCAAATACGAGCTGCGTATGCTGTTTACTGAACAACCAGACCTGCTCTAAAACATTCGGTGCTGGAATTCTCGACAGCAAAGAACTGAAAGTAGAACTGATCCGCATGTGAAGGAGCTCAGCTGCATCCGCTTCAGTGTGCAGCGTTTAAGCAATCAGCCAAAGCATAAACGTCCAGCTGTCCCCCATACAGGACACTCTGTAGTTCTACAGGTACAGACTGTAGTCCATCTGTTTCTCTGTATACTGTATTACCCTGTTCTTCAATGGTCAGGACCCCCACAGGACCACCACAGAGCAGGTAATATGTGGGTGGTGGATCATTCTCAGCACTGCAGTGACACTGACGTGGTGGTGGTGTGGTAGTGTGTGTGGTGCTGGTGTGAGTGGATCAGACACAGCAGTGCTGCTCTCAGTGTCACTGCTGGACTGAGATCCGTCCTGTGGGCAGTGTCCTGTGGGCAGCGTCCCGTGGGCAGCGTCCCGTAGGCAGTGTCCCAAGGGCAATGTCCCAAGGGCAGTGTCCTGTGGGCAGCGTCATGTGGGCAGCGCCATGTGGGCAGCGTCATGTGGGCAGTGTCCCGTGGGCAGCGTCCCGTGGGCAGCGTCCCGTGGGCAGCGTCCTGTGGGCAGCGTCCCGTGGGCAGCGTCCTGTGGGCAGTGTCCTGTGGGCAGTGTCCCAAGGGCAGCGTCCCAAGGGCAGTGTCCCGTGGGCAGCGTCCCGTGGGCAGCGTCCCGTGGGCAGCGTCCCGTGGGCAGCGTCCTGTGGGCAGTGTCCTGTGGGCAGTGTCCCAAGGGCAGCGTCCCAAGGGCAGTGTCCTGTGTCCACTGATGAAGGACTAGAGGATGACCAGCACTGCACTGTGCAGCAGCAGATGAGCTACCGTCTCTGACTGTCCATCTACAAGGTGGAGCAGCAAGGTAGGAGTGTCTAATAGAGTGGACAGTGAGTGGACACAGTGTCTAAACACTCCAGCAGCACTGCTGTGTCTGATCCACTCACACCAGCACCACACACACTAACACACCACCACCACGTCAGTGTCACTGCAGTGCTGAGAATCATCCATCAACCACAACTATCCAGTAAAGGAGGACTAGAGGATGACCAGCACACCGCGCAGCAGGAGATGAGCCATCGTCTCTGACTGTCCATCTACCAGGTAGGAGTGTCTAGTAGAGTGGGCAGTGAGTGGACACGGTGTTTAAACACTGGTACCAGCACAACAGCTAACACACCACCACGTCAGCGTCACTGCAGTGCTGAGAATGATCCACCACCCACATACTACCTGCTCTGTTGTGCTGCTGTGGGGGTCCTAGCCATGTGCAGACCCCGTTTCAAACGGATGTCGGCTACTGTAAGCTGAGAATTTGCCTCAGAAGAGCAACTCCGAGGCCAGTCTCCCTCCTCCTGTTTGACTTTGCTCTCAGCCGTTTGGGTGAGAGTGCTGTTAGCACTTAGTCTGAGCTTCCTCGCGGAGAAGCCAAGCCGTCGCTCAGTCTGTCAGCTACCTACAACAGGCGGACGAACAAACAAACAAACAAACAAACAAACAAACAAACAAACAAACAAACGCATCTCCTCTGCTTACATGCTCACACCTACAGCGGATGGAGGTTGGGTGGTGGTGGTGGGGTGCATCCAGTATGCATGTGCCCACTGCATAAACATCAGTTCAGTACTGACTTAGTCAAAACTCACGCCGTGCCGGACCCCACGGAAACGGATCGCCGAACCAGACATGGTCAAGCAAACGCGGAGAGGTGAGGGTCTCTCACCCACCCTTCTACACCCACATATGAGGAACATGGTGCTGCTGGTGCGGAGAGCACTATGGCCACTCAGCACAGTAACTACAATCTACAGCAGTGCGTCTATAAGCAAAGGTATAAGACCAGCGGGCATCAAATGAGTCCATGTAATACCTCCACCAGCACCACCAACAGCTGTGACTGGATCTGGCCAGATATGGTGGATGCCTTCCCTGGCCCAATTCCCAGAATTCCCTGTACACTGGGGTTTTAGCCACCGCTGGTAGACCCGTATGACCGTACGCCTCCACCTGCAGGTTCGGCCACTTCCTTCACACTATGGTCTTTGGCCACGCCCACATGCTCAGTCCTTCCTTTTAGCCTAACATTAACATTGGACCCATCATCGTTGTGCAGCGCCATCTGCAGGAGCCGGAAGCTACTACCACACGCAAGGTGAACATCCACATCATTTACATACATGCCCTGATTTAGCATAGAGCACTTAAGCCCCTCCCACATCCACTAAAGGGGTGTATGAGCAATCCTGGGCAGCCAATCAGAAGCCGTATCATTCATATGCATGGGTATAAACTGCAGGAAAAGTATCCGGGCTGCACAGAGGCAGCTCCGAATGAAGAGCAAGCAGACATCCAGATGTTCAGATCCAGATGTTCAGATCCAGATGTTCAGATTTGAACTAACTGACGTTTGATGGTGTTTATGCTGTACTCCGGAAGTTCTTAGGCGGCGCTGGGTTACAGTAGGCTGGGTTATTCATTCGCTCGTTCATCGCCTAAGCTGCTTATTCTTCTGGGTCAGCAGGGGGGGGCGGTATTGGTGGGCCGGAGCCTATCCCAGCACCCATTGGGCAGGTGGCAGGAAACACCCTGGACGGGCCTCCAGGGCAGGCACACAGACATACACATGCACCCACACACACTCACACCTAGGGGACAATGCAGCTTCTCCAGCTCTCCAGTCTTTGGACTGTGGGAGGGAACCGGAGCTCCGCTGGGGAAACCCATGGGGACACGGGAGAACATGGAACGTCAGACAAGGAACCGGATACACAGACCGGGAATCGAACCCAGGCCTTTCTTGTTCTACGGGAACGGCAATGGTGCTGGTACTGATTCATTGAAATTTGCATTGTACAGGAAGGAATATCGGAGAAGATTCCGGCATTCCGGCATTCCCATCACATCAGTGCCTCCTGAACCATTCTGGATCACACAGGCCATCCAACATCAACTTTCTCAGATTACCCATCACAGTTTGAGTGGACTGCTTACCTCACGTTAACTACACCTACTCCTCCGAGCATGCTCGTACTGTTTACCACAAGCAAAGCCCCCCACATTCCCGGGATTACCTCTCCCAATCCCAAAACAGGGAAGCTGGTGCTGGCTAGACTTTCCCAAATTGAGTTTTTCCCTCACCAGTTTCCCAACAAACATCCAACACGAGCCAGAGACGGACACTTAACACCCCTGGAGCACACAACCAAGCCAGAATCCCACCGACTCAGGGGTCTCTCTCCCACCCACCTTGCATCCGAACATGAGGGAGATGGTGCTGTTGGTGCAGGCCACTTTACAGTGGCACAGCATGGGCGAGAAGCAGTCCAGCTTTTTGATGCTGGGCGACATTTTCTCTCCGCGGGGGCAGCTGAGGCGCTCGGCCGCCGAGGAGCCGGACGCTCTCCTCCTCGAGCCGCGCTGCCTGCTCCTGCCCCGCCGGCCTCCTCCCGCACCTCCTCCTCCGCTGCCTCCCACGCCGCCACCTCCTCCTCCTCCTGCTCCTCCTCCTCCACTGCTGCTGCTGCTGCCCGCCCGCACCATCCACCCTCATTCCATTCAGCCTCACTCCATCGGGCCAGCCAGACTGCTTCCTTCATCCAGCGAGCCTTCCTCCTGTCCACGCTTTCTCTCCCTCCAACACGGATTCTCTCCTCCTTTCCTGCGTTCCACTTTCCCCTTCTCCTTCCTCTTCCTATACTTCCTCGGAGCAGTCGGGTCTGCCTGATTGCTTTCCGTCTCTGTTGCCTCTCTGTCTGTTTCGCTCCCCTTCTCACGGCTGTCCGTCACGGCGGAGGTGTTTACAGTGAGGCCCCATGGGAGCCATGCTGTGAGTGTTGAGCGGCGGTCTGCTCAGTGTGTGTGTGAGAGAGAGAGAGAGAGAGAGAGACGGAGAAAGAGAGAGAGAGAGATGTCCAGCTTAAACGGAATCGAGTCGGCTGGATCCTTCCCAGGAGAGATGGAGATATGGAGGGCGGCGAGAGCGCACAGAGTGGAGCGCTGGGGCGAACGAGGGAACGAGGGAAGAGGAGGAGGAGAGAACGAGTGAGGGAGGGAGGGAGGGAGGGAAAGAGAGAGAGAGGGAGGGAGGACAAAGCTGTGGTAGAGCGTGGGGTTTATCACATGGGCACAGTCACAGCCGAGCCGGGGCGAGCGAGCCTCTCGCTCTCTCTCTTTCATTCTCCTTCAATATCCCTCTCTCACCCCATCTCTCTCTCTCTCTCTCTCTCTCCTTCAATATCCCTCTCTCACCCCATCTCTCTCTCTCTCTCTCTCCTTCAACATCTCTCTCTCACCTACTGTATCATTTCCCCATCTCTCTCTCTCTCTCACTTTCATTCTCCTTTAATATCCCTCTCTCACCCCATCTCTCTCTCTCTCTCTCCTTCAACATCTCTCTCTCACCCACTGTATCATTTCCCCATCTCTCTCTCGCTCTCTCTCTCTCTCTCACCCACTGTATCATTTCCCCATCTCTCTCTCTCTCTGTCTTCCATCCAGTGCTCTCTTTCGTCCAATCTCTCTCACTTTTGCTCATCCGATTGCTCTCTCTCTCTCTCTCTCTCTCTTCCTCCCTCTCTCTCTCTCTCTCTCTCTCTAATTGCCCTTAAACCTTATTCTCTCATTCGTCCAATCTCTCTCGCTCGTCCAACTGCACTCTCTCTCTCTCTCTCTCTCTCTCATTTCCAATAAATCTCTCTCTAATTGCCCTTAAACCTCATTCTCTCTTTTTCATCCAGTATCTATCTATTTATCTCATATTTCTCATATTCAATCTCACTCGTTCTCATTTCCTGTCAATCTCTCGTGCACTCAATATCTCTCTCCCGCTCTCTCTCTCTTACTTGAATTTCAATTTCTCTCTCTTTTGCTCTTACACTCTTTCTCTCTCTGCTCGCGCAGCGTGGGTGCTCTACGTCAGCTACGACTGAGGGTGCATTAAAACGGAAAACTCCAGAGAGAGAGAGAGAGAGAGAGAGAGAGAAAGCAAGAGAATGAAAGAAAGCATATCCTGCGGGTGGGTAGTGTCCTGAGTGGGAGGAGGAATAATGGAGTAACTTCCAGAATGTGAACTGAAGGAGAGTAAAAAATAATAAGGGAGAGAGAGAGGGAGAGGGAGAGGGAGAGAGGAAGAGGGAGAGAGGGAGAGAGAGAGAAAGAGGAGGGGGGGGAGAGAGAGAGAGAGAGAGAGAGAAAGAGAGAGAGGGGGAGAGGGAGAGGGAGGGAGAGAGAGAGAGAGAGAGAGAGCGCGAGAGGGAGGTAGGGAGGGAGAGAGAGAGAGAGAGAGAGAGAGGTAAAGGTGCTGGGAGCTGATTGGTCAGCCCAGCCGTGACCTTTTGATGTGTCTCGACAGAAACCAAACACAGCACGGTGGGAGGGGAAGACACTGGTGGTCTGTCTACACCTGTAGGACCCCAATGAGCCAGAGCAATCCTGAAGAAGATGAACAAGTTCTCGCACTCAGTAGCGAGAAAAGCTGGAACCCAGACTGCTGGTACTAGATAGAGGCACACGGCTCAAAGTGCAGAGCAGGAATCAGGGCTGTAACAGATACACGACCTTTGACCCTGAGGTTAAAACTCTCCGTGATGCCTGAAGACAGTTTTAATGAGGAGGTGTCAGTGTTGGTCATCCTCTAGTCCAATTCTAATCCTCTGGTTTCTAATGCTAACAATGAATAATCATCACAGTGGTGAGACACACAGGTGGTCCAGACGTTGGCCCCGTGCTGTGCTACCTCGTATGTTCGGCCTCGCAGGACCAGCGTCCCGTGTATGTGACGGTATGCCCTGATACAGTGATTCTGGATCGCGTGAACGCGGCGCTGATGAGTCAGCATGCTAAAAATAGCCATAAAGATTCTATAGGCCCGCCGTAAGATCAGCTCACAGCCCAGCTCCCCGGAACGCCTCATGATGCATGTCCAGGGTAGCGCCTTTCAGTGTACGGAGCGGGGTTCCATGTGGCTTTCAGGACGCACCTTCATACCGGTGTCCAGCTTTGGTTTTAGATGGAGCTTGCAGGAGGCCCTTATAGACCCCAGACTCTATATTACCATTATTGCTCCCCTTTGAGGACCCCTTAAGCTTTCTCCACTTGTGTGCCACGGACCCCCAGTGAAGCACCTGCCATCAGGCTACGTAAGCCTGGCTAACCTGTCCAGCATTTGAACCATGTTCCAGCAAACACTGCGGTTCACGAAACCCCTCAAAACTAGAGACACACCTCGTTCCAAGTGTGGAATGTCTCGTTCCATGTGTGGAATGTCCCGTTCCATGTGTGGAATGTCCCGTTCCATGTGTGGAATGTCCCGTTCCAAGTGTGGAATGTCTCGTTCCATGTGTGTAATGTCTTGGTCCAAGTGTGGAATGTCTTATTCCATGTGTGGAATGTCACGTTCCATGTGTGGAATGTCCCGTTCCAAGTGTGGAATGTCTCGTTCCATGTGTGGAATATCTCGTTCCATGTGTGGAATGTCTTATTCCATGTGTGGAATGTCTCGTCCCAAGTGTCAAATGTCTCGGTCCTAGTGTGGAATGTCTCGGTCCAAGTGTGGAATGTCTTATTCCATGTGTGGAATGTCTTGGTCCAAGTGTGGAATGTCTTATTCCATGTGTGGAATGTCTCGTTCCATGTGTGGAATGTCTTATTCCATGTGTGGAATGTCTCGTTCCATGTGTGGAATGTCTCGGTCCATGTGAGGAATGTCTCGGTCCAAGTGTGGAATGTCTCGTTCCATGTGTTGAATGTCCCGTTCCATGTGTTGAATGTCCCGTTCCAAGTGTGGAATGTCTCGTTCCATGTGTTGAATGTCCCGTTCCATGTGTGGAATGTCCCGTTCCAAGTGTGGAATGTCTCGTTCCAAGTGTGGAATGTCTCGTTCCATGTGTGGAATGTCTCGTTCCATGTGTGGAATGTCTTAATCCATGTGTGGAATGTCTTATTCCAAGTGTGGAATGTTATATTCTATGTGTGGAATATCTCGGTCCTAGTGTGGAATGTCTCGGTCCTAGTGTGGAATGTCTCGGTCCAAGTGTGGAATGTCTCGGTCCAAGTGTGGAATGTCTTATTCCATGTGTGGAATGTCTTATTCCATGTGTGGAATGTCTCGGTCCAAGTGTGGAATGTCCCGTTCCAAGTGTGGAATGTCCCGTTCCAAGTGTGGAAAATGGCTCCAGAGCAGATGCTAATGATTGGCTAAAAGGAGTGACTGCATGTGGGCGTGGCCAAAGACCATAGTGTGAAGGAAGCAGCTGAATCTGCAGGTGTATGGAAGCAGCGTACGGTCATACGGGTCTACCAGCAGTGGGAAAATCCCAGTGTACAGGGAATTTCCCCCTGAATTGAGCCAGGGAAGGCTTCCACCAAATCTGGACCACCTGCACCGTATGTGGATATTGCAAGGGTGGCTGAACATTGATGTGGCTACATCCAGAAACTTGGCTGGAGATTAGGGAACCAGCCTTGTGACTGGAGAGTCGATTCCCTGAACAGGAGTCAGGACAGCACTGCCCTTGAGCAAGGCCCCTGACCCCCGCAGGTTTTCCATGGCACGGGCCCTTTAAAGAACGAGGTCACGTAACAGCACGGCCGTCTACGCCCGCTCTACTCTTTGCACCAATTCCCCCGTTTTCGCATGGCTTCGGCTGTCTGACTGCTTCACTATCAAAGCGTGACTCAGACACTGCTGCCCCACTCACATGGATGCGTCACTCAGAAGCACGGACGCGGGCGAGCCGAGTGCAGGGCCAGAAAGCATCGGTGCCCTCGCGGCCCAGCAGCTCCGGACACGCTTCCCTTTATAAGGCACGAGCCGATACCGACAGACTTAGCCTCGCCTCAGCCGTGCACCACTTCCTTGGCAATGCCTGCAGTCCTCCGGACTTCCTACACTCATGACTGGATCTTGCAGCAGCCAATCACGTCGCTCGTTTGAAGTGACTGGCAGCGCAGGCTGGCGCGGTAAGCCCCTCCCACCTGGGAAGCAAGAGAAGTCCTGAGGAGGGCTGGAATTTTTTTTTTGTGGGAGTGTCGGAGGGAAACCCTTAGCAGGATGGCACATTAGCACCCCTTTGGCGGCGATAATGAGAGGAAGTGGGCAGCAGGCAGGGGGTGAGGTGGGTAGTGGAGGAGCAGCCTGCTCCGGAGAAGCCGGAAACACAGAAACTAGGACTGGTTCGCAGCGTACGTCTAGGGTCATGCAGATTTGGGAATGATCCATGGAGGTTATGCAGCAGATCTAGACCAAGTCCAATTCCCGGTCCAGGATTTTCCTGTGGTAGGTATGACACCCAGCAAACACAAGCTGCATGAACCGGTCAGGCACCTGTGCTGTAAACTCTGAGACTGACCACACTGTGAAACTTGCGTGCAACTAGTTGCATGTTGCATGCAACGGTATTTCTATGCAAGCTGCACATTCAGTAGCTCTACTCATTACAGTTACAGGCCTAGTAGCCTTGGTCTGATTCTAGGCGATGGCCAACCTGACCCGGACAAGACGCCACCCAGTGGCTGGTCCGGTATCGTCATTCCAAGGCTTGACTACTGCAACCCGCTCCTGGTTGGTTTTCCTCTCCAGGCCAGTAGGCCCTTCACACTGATCCAGGATGCAGCACCTCGGCTTGTCTTCACGCATCCCAGGTTCTAGCAGACTGAAGCCGTGTTAGCCGGTTAGCCTCTGACGCGTGGTCGTCTTCAGGCTACACAGCTGTTTAGTCCTGATCCCTGGAGTTCCCTTCGCACAGTGTGTGTGGAGAAGCTCTTCCTCTCACTATTAAACATCTCCCTGAGGTCTGCTGCTGTCTCTCCACCATCTGATTCACCAGACGTTAAGTGATCGCCCATCCCCATCAATCAGGATTGTTTTCCGACCACATTCCCTCCTGGAAGACGATGTTTCTCCACCGTCCATCCACTGTCTAATAACACTGTGGACAGTTCTTAACCCAAGTATATATATATGTTTCTAATTTTATATAAATATATAGAAATTTGATAAAAGTTTATATTAAATATTATATTAAATGTTCTACATATTCTATATATAAGCACAATTTTTGTTTTATGGATTTGTTTTCTCTTCTTCATGTCAGTATCAGCCACTCAATGTTCATATCAGTCCCCCTCCTGTCCTCTACAAAGCACTTCCAACAACAAACGTACACTGCAGTGCCCCCTCACTGAGCCCAGCTCACTTCAGGGCCGCCTGATGCATCCTGCTGTGTCTACTCCACACAACAGCCCTGTAATTCTAACCAACAGGGGACCCAGAAATCTAGCCCCCAGTGTTTTCCAGTTCGCTAATGCAATGACATGTGTACATGCAGCTTGCCTTGGAGACATGCTGTACACGGCGCCACCCAGTGGAGAAAATCAGCACTACATGGTTCCTGTCCCACATTCATTCGTACTGATTTGCAAATATAGGACTTGCTTTGCACACTGAAGCTGCAGATTCTAATAAAGAAACAGGAAGTGATGCTGTAATGTATAAAATCATCATTTCTGAGATATTAATAATTAGAACACCCAGGAATCTGCCTACCACGTTTTATCTGTAAAGTGAAACACACGCACTCACACACACACACACACGCATACACACGCACACGCACGCACGCACACACACACGCATACACACACGCACACGCACGCACGCACACACACACTCACACACACACACACACACACACACACGCATACACACACACGCATACACACACACACACATACACATACACACACGCACACGCACACACACGCACACACGCATACACACACTCACACACACATACATACATGCACACACACACGCACACATGGACACACACACACATACACACACACGCACACACACAATCACGCGCACACGCACACATACACACACTCACACACACACACACACACACACACACACATACACCCACACACACAGATACACACACACACACAGACACACACACACGAGCACACATACACACACACACACACACACGAGCACACATACACACACACTCACACGCACGCACATACACACGCACGCACACACACGCACACACGCACACACACATGCACACATACACACGCACTCACACGCACACATGCACACATACACACACAAACACACTCACGCACGTACACGCACACACACACATACTCGCACACACACACACTCACGCGCACACATACATATACACAAACACACTCACACACACGCGCACACACACACGCACACATGAACACACGCACGCACGCACACACACACACACACACACACATGCACACTAGCGGGGCAGTGAGCACACTTGCTATTCCGCTGGCCACTGTACACGGTCATCATAAGGAGGGCTTCAGGCCGGCCTGCTTTTAAAATGAAGCCCACTGCAGCACAGCCAATCAGAACAAAGCTAATTTGCATATACATCGGTCTTAAAGGTGCAGCATTGTGCACAGCCAGTTTACAGGATAAAGAAGTGGAGTACAGGCATGCATGATAATTATAACGTCCGAGGGGTTCATAACTGCACACAAACGCTCCAAGTGGACCTCGGAGTCGGGGGAGGGGGGTGGAGCCTTCGAGGCAAGACAAATCCAGGGTAAGGATCAGAGAAGATGTTTCCGATTCAGACTGTACTTCTAATTATGCAGCGCTGCAATCAAACCAGCAGAGGGAACCACCTGACCGCAGAAGCCTCCACAAGATTACCTGAGACGGAATTCCAAGAGCACTTCCGGGTTATGCTTCCCAATGATCATCATGGACAAAATGGACCAGCAGTGCTTATGATGGGTCAGCACATTCAGCAGCAGACGTATGAATACCCAGCCCAATACCGTTATAACCCTTCATAGACGCATTATAACAGGAACACCTTTCCTCCGGTTTCCAAACTTCACCAGCGCCACAAATCAGAATCCCCGTCGGCCCACGAGACCAGACTGCTTCTGGACACCTCCCATCCTCCAGCTGACTGTAACGAGGAGAGAGCAACGTGGAGCCGGCTTTATCCCACTTGAGTTCAGCCAGAGGCCATCTTTCCCTACAGGCCCGGATTTACAAGTTCAGAGCCCTGATTAGCCGCACTCCACTGACCGGGAGCACCTGTGGGTAGTAGGGTTTCTATCCTCCCATCCCATCCCATCCCATCCCATCCCATCCTATCCTATCCTCCCATCCCATGCCATCCCATCCTATCCTATCCTCCTATCCCATCCCATCCCATCCTATCCTATCCTCCCATCCCATCCCATCCCATCCCATCCTATCCTCCCATCCCATCCCATCCCATCCTATCCCATCCTATCCTATCCTCCCATCCCATCCCATCCCATCCCATCCTATCCTCCCATCCCATCCCATCCCATCCTATCCTATCCTATCCTCCCATCCCATCCCATCCCATCCTATCCTATCCTATCCTCCCATCCCATCCCATCCTATCCTCCCATCCCATGCCATCCCATCTTATCCTATCCTATCCTCCTATCCCATCCCATCCCATCCTATCCTCCCATCCCATCCCATCCTATCCTATCCTCCCATCCCATCCCATCCTATCCTATCCTCCCATCCCATCCCACCCCATGCCATCCTATCCTATCCTATCCTCCCATCCCATCCCATACTATCCTCCTCTCATCCCATCCTATCCTCCGATCCCATCCTATCCTATCCTATCCTATTCCTTCCATCCCATCCCATCTCATCCTATCCTCCCATCCCATCCCATCCCATCCTATCCTATCCTCCCATCTCATCTCATCCTATCCTAACATATCCTATCCTCCCATCCCATCCCATCCCATCCTATCCCATCCCATCTCATCCTATCCTCCCATCCCATCCCATCCCATCTTAAAGGACATGCGGGGGGTGTGGTCACGTGTGATTGACATGTCTTCGAAACCGCGTAACGGTAATACGGAACAAAGCGTGTCCCATATCCGAGTTGGGTCCAGGGCGGGCGGGGAATGGTGGATGGTGATCATTCATGTGTGTGTGACTGACGTGTATATCGGACACTTACAGAAAGATGGAAAAAAATGACGAACATTTAAGGAAATAAGGAACAAAGGATAGCTGCTCCCAGATGGAAGTAACCGATAGGAATGGAACTTGGCGGGGACGTTTAACACTGTGAGACATGCGAACAATTCAAGTTTCACGCTCCGCCGCGGAAGTGACATAATGGCAGCGGGTCATCTTCAGTGACGAGTCCCGCTTTAGTCTTGACCCGCTGCCATTCTGAGTCACTCCATGACAGTCTGGTATGGCATCACTGCAGTCTTGGTGACGATGATGTGGTGTTAAGGACAGTCGCCATAACAGTCTGTGTGCATGTAGTCCTGCGCAGTGCAGCCATCTGCCAATGGAGGGCAGCACTGCTCGCTGAATGTCTGCAGGCTTGTCTGTTGGGTCAGTCAGGTGCAGTGATAAGGCCCGTCCTTGCTTAGCCATGCCTGAAACTTGAATCGTTCGCATGTCGCACAATGTCAAATCCCCGTATGCAGGAGTCTCAAAGCCCTGCTCAAACGAGACGGTCCACCGACTCTCCGAGTAACTCATCTACAGAGGATCCACTCCTCCACACTGACTGCTCATTCGCTGAGATTCCTTTGGGGAGGGCGGCGGATATAAATCTGGAAATGCGGCCTGCGCAAACGTTATGGCATCAGAGATCAACAAGCGTGTCGCTTGACTGGGTGTGTTCTCTTTACGACCGCGTTTATGTAGGCGAGTCATCGCTCACGCGTAACGCCACATGTCCCACTGAATGTGGATATTCCCGAAGGATCTAGGCCGACTGCCTCAGTTACTGTACAGGAATCACGCTGTCATGACTGCATGGCTTATTCAAAAGAAGCCGAGCAGCAAAGTAACAGCTAAATAAATAAAACGCATCTGGAACAAGAGATCGGATGTTGGTTCAGGATTCCCACGGTGGGCCGAGTGGAGCTACGGAGCACGGCTCAGTAAGTACCTGCAGCCTAATCCCTTCCGGGGTCTTTTCCAGCGTCGCCTGCTTCTTTATACTCTATCCTGGAAAACAAGCGGCTCGAGCTGCCGAGGGACCGCGCTCGGTGGGAGTTGAGGGCGCGGTCCCATGACACGTGTGTTTGTGCGAGGACCAGGAGCCCTACAGGTTCCCTCATGGAGGCGGCAGTGCCTTTATTACAGGGGAGGAGCCCTCGATCCCAGTGGAGTCCTCAGAAACACCCTGATGCACGGACAATACAAACAAAGGCATGTCCCGGTGTGGAACGGCGAGAGCCTGGCGAGTGTGTGAGTGAATGTGTAAGTGAGTGAATGAATGTGTGAGTGAGTGTGTGAGTGAATGAATGTGAGTGAGTGTGTGAGTGAATGAATGTGTGAGTGAATGAATGTGTGAGTGAGTGTGTGAGTGAATGAATGTGAGTGAGTGTGTGAGTGAATGAATGTGAGTGAGTGTGTGAGTGAATGAATGTGAGTGAGTGTGTGAGTGAATGAATGTGAGTGAACGTGTGAGTCAGTGTGTGAGTGAGTGTGAGTGAATGTGTGAGTGAATGTGTGTGTGAGTGAATGAATGTGAGTGTGTGAGTGAATGTGTGAGTGAGTGAATGAATGTGTGAGTGAATGTGAGTGAGTGAATGAATGTGTGAGTGAGTGTGTGAGTGAGTGAATGAATGTGTGAATGTGAGTGAATGTGCGCGAGTGTGTGAGTGAATGAATGTGTGAGTGAATGTGTGTGTGAGTGAGTGAATGAATGTGTGAGTGAATGTGTGAGTGAGTGAATGAATGTGTGAGTGAATGTGAGAGTGTGTGAGTGAATGTGTGTGAACGAGTAAGTGAATGTGTGTGTGAACGTGTGAGTGAGTAAATGTGAGACTGAATTTGTGAGGATATGAGTGTGAGTGAATGTGTGTGAACGTGTGAGTGAGTAAATCTGAGACTGAATGTGTGAGTATATGAGTGTGTGAGTGAATGTGTAAGTGAATGTATGAGTGAATGTGTGAGTGAGTGTGTGAGTGTGTGTGAATGTGTGTGTGCATGTGTGAGTGTGAGTGTGTGAGTGAACGTGTGAGTGAATGTGTGAGTGAATGTGTGTGAACGTGTGAGTGAGTGAATGTGTGAGTGAACGTGTGAGTGAGAGTGTGAGTGAACGTGTGAGTGAATGTGTGAGTGAACGTGTGAGAGTGTGTGAGTGAATGTGTGTGAACGAGTAAGTGAATGTGTGTGTGAACGTGTGATTGAGTAAATGTGAGACTGAATTTGTGAGGATATGAGTGTGTGAGTGAATGTGTGAGTGAATGTGTGAGTGAGTGAATGTGTGAGTAAATGTGAGACTGAATTTGTGAGGATATGAGTGTGTGAGTGAATGTGTGTGAACGTGTGAGTGAATGTGTGAGTGTGAGTAAATCTGAGACTGAATGTGTGAGTATGAGTGTGTGAGTGAATGTGTAAGTGAATGTATGAGTGAATGTATGAGTGAGCGTGTGAGTGTGTGTGTGAATGTGTGTGTGCATGTGTGAGTGAGTGTGTGAGTGTGTGAGTGAACGTGTGAGTGAATGTGTGAGTGAGTGTGTAAGTGAACGTGTGAGTGTGTGAGTGAACGTGTGAGTGAGTGTGTGAGTGAACGTGTGAGTGAGTGTGTGAGTGAATGTGTGAGTGAACGTTTGAGTGTGAGTGAGTGTGAGTGAACGTGTGTAAACGTGTGAGTGAGTGAATGTGTGAGTGAACGTGTGAGTGAATGTGATTGAACGTGTGTGTATATGAGTGTGTGAGTGAACGTGTGAGTGAATGTGATTGAACGTGTGTGTATATGAGTGTGTGAGTGAACGTGTGAGTGAATGTGAGTGAACGTGTGTGTATATGAGTGTGTGAGTGAATGTGTGAGTAAACGTGTGAGTGAGTGAGTGAGTGAGCGAGTGAATGTGTGAGTGAGTGAGTGTGAGTGAATGTGAGTATATGAGTGTGTGAGTGAATGTGTGTAAATGTGTGAGTGAATGTGTGAGTGAGTGAGCGAGTGAGCGAGTGAGCGAGTGAGAGATCTATCCCCTGATACAGTCCTGCTGTGATCTCCTGACCCGATCCCAACATAGATCTGCCAGCGGCGGACACATTAAATGTCAGCTGAGGCTGCTTTATTTGAACCACATGAGGGCTCTGCCCTCCCTAGACCACGACCGCGCCCTCTGCGCCGGCCCGCTGGAAGCCAGGGTGGGAATATTTGGAGTGTGCTTATTTTATTGGGAAGCTGCATGAATCACAGATACGGTCTTCTCTCTACAGCATGACCAAAAGCATCTATCCTGTTCCATCATGGGGTACATCGAGCACCGTCCGGAATCCACCCTCCAGCTTGGGTGGTGCCCCAAACACACGACACCAAGCCCTATCAGTAGGAGCATTATTATGGGATTACCATGATTGTAGCTCTCTCTGATCCAGCCTCACTGTAATCTACCGGTTCAGAGGACCTGGATGCATAATTTAGCGGTCCCGAGTCCGAAGAAGCACAGTGGCACAGCAGATACAACACGGACTGCTGAAATATGCAAAGCCTCCATTATGCTGCGCACCACCGGCAACGACCTGAACGCCACCCGGAGCTTTCCGAGTCACATGAATGCAACTGGGTTGCCAGATCTGCAAGAGAGTGCCAGGTCTTTAGGCTGGCTCAGGCTGAACTAGTGCCCTGCATGATACACGCAACAGGAACGTTCCTAATAGCGAGCCTCCACCAGCACCAGTAACAGCTGGGATTGGATTTGGCATGAACCGGACAAGTTTCTGGATGTAGCCACATCAATATTCAGACACTCATCCATCAAAGAATAGCGCAGTTGGGTCCAGATTTGGTGGAAGCCTTCCCTGGCACAATTCCGAGAATTCCCTGTAGGCTGGGATTGTAGCCACTGCTGGTAGACCCGTATGACCGTACGCTTCCATACGCCTGCAGATTCAGCTACTTCCTTCACACTATGGTCTTTGGCCACGCCCACATGCTCAGTCACTCCTTTTAGCCAATCATTAACATCTGCTCTGGAGCGTTTACCACACATGGAACGAGACATTCCCTGCACTGTAGCACCTCTTCCCAATCTATGGATCCCATCACTCACACCCCACTGGTGTTTATAGCCCCACCGTCCTCACGCAGCGCCACCTGCAGGAGTCTGAAGTCACTACCCCCTTCCGTACAAACCAAGCCGTAAGCCACTTACTGTGACCCCTATGTGTTACGAGAAGCCAATGACGTGGCCCAAAGAAGTGGCCGGCGCCAAACTGTGTGCCCCGTTTAAGCCCAGCTGTGACCCACTGGAACACCCACATGATCACTCCTGTGACGCTAGCACCCTTGGATGATTGTACCACGTAAAGCATTGTTCTTCGGCATGTGTGGATCCGTTTAGGACTGTGAAGTCGATCTGGAAGGTCTCATTTTCAACAGACCACCCTCACTGCCTCACTTATTGACCACCAGGCTGATCACATGACATGTTCTCTGGGTTTTGACTGGCTGCTAGACTTGCAGTATGCTGTGCACTGTTCCATGTTGGTTTCCTGCAACTAAAGTTGCACTGAAGCTAAGCCAACACTGCTAGCTGCTAAGTGGCGGCTACTCCAGTGTCTAAGCTGTAACATGCTAATGGATTACAGAGCACTGGATGGCGGTACACGTGCGGAGGGTGCGGCCTCCAAAGTTCAGAGGGAAAACTAGCTGGGATGAGGGCGGACAGGGATGGCATTTGACTCTAGTAGTCTCCTACAGTCGTGCTAACTCCGATTTACAGACTCCCATCACCAAATCAGCTGCTTTACATGTGTCTCCCTGGGGCTACGCTAACATTAGCATCACACTGCTCTGGAGTTAAAGCTGCAGGCCTGCGGACTAAACTCCTCGTGGAGTGCATATCTGTCATCCTGGCCATAGCTCTAATGAGTGGGAGAAGCCAAAGATGAGGGTTCTGGGTGGAGGACGTTCCTGAAAGCCCGATCTTCCACTTTCAACTTCCTTGTCTCGATCCGTGAGGAGTTCCTCGAGACAGTGTTTCAGATTAAGCCATGAACTCTTTTCCGAGATGCTACATAGACATGAGTCGTTTCCTTGACGCGCACCATTATGAGCATTCCCTGTGAAGAGGGAAAAAAAAAAAACGCATTCCACGTTGTTAATGTTTCCTGGCTGTACAAGAGCACTTAATCCCACAATAGCCGGGAATCCTTCCAGCTTCGATTAACACACACTTCCTTTCCAAATGGTTCCGCGGAGAACATGAAGGCCTCCACTCCCAGCGCTCAACACACATGCTACACTTCTCTTCCCAATCCTTCTTCCTGTGAATGAACCCGGCTGTTTTTATTACGGAGCTTTTAGTCTCGGCCACAGACGCTCCTCTCACACGGAGACGGAGAGTCTGAGGTCTTTGGTCCGTTAACCTGGACGCCCCGTCAGGGTTTCTGACCTGCTGCCCTTCGCTTCATATCCGATTGGGCTATACTCGCCTTCCAACATATCCGCACTTGTGTGTATTTTTGGGCCAGCTTGATCTGATGTTGTCCAATGGAACTTGCTTCTCCAGACATTTTCTCCCAATGCTAGAATTGGCTATTCCCCGAACTTCCGATGTATCCGCAACCCCCCCGTGTTATGATTTTCGTGCTGTTTTTTCCTACGACGTCTCTTGAACTTTTGCTGTTCTGCCTACGTTCGGCCTAGTGATGCTCTTTCCACATGTAGATGGAGAATCTAATATCTCTGCTCCATTAGCCTAGCCTATCAGTATACGGCCTGTTGCCCTCTGATTGGCTATTCGTCCTTCCATGTATCCGCAACGCCACATATCCGCACTTCCATGGTTTAGTGCTGGTTCGACGTTTCCAGCATGCGTCAGCCACACCCATAATCCTCAGATTCCTCAGGGATTCTGCCAGTCGCATTCAGATTGGCTATACCCACTTCCACTTATCCGCACTTCCATGTATCCGCACCTCTGTGTTTGGTTTTGTGCTGTTCTGACGCTCAGTGAGCAGTAGTCTCACTCAGAGATGCTCCTCCCACACACAGACGAAGAGTCTGATGTCTTTTGTCCATTAGCCTGGCCGCACTATCAGTATACGGCCTGTTGCGCTCTGATTGGCTATACGCCCGTGCATGTACCCACAACGCCACATATCCGCACTTCCGTGTATGGTTTAGTGCTGGTTCGGCGTTTCCAGCATGCGTCAGCCACACCCATAATCCTCAGGGATTCTGCCAGTCGCATTCAGATTGGCTATATCCACTTCCAAATATCCGCACCTCTGTGTTTGGTTTTGTGCTGTTCTGACGTTCAGTGAACAGTAGTCTCACTCAGAGATGCTCCTCCCACACGGAGTCTGATATCTTTGGTCCATTAGCCTGGCCACACTTTCAGTATACAGCCTGTTGCGCTCTGATTGGCTATTCGCCCTTCCATGTATCCGCAACGCCACATATCCGCACTCCCGGCTATCCGCACTCCCAGCTCTCCACACCACTGTGCACAGTTTTGCACTGGTCCAAGTGAACTCAAAGGTTTACTGTTCCGACAAAGCTCAGTCCAATGAACCCTAGCCTCACTCACAGCTCCTCTCACCCTGTACCTCCGTGATTCCCGAGGGACTGTTTATGTTGCGACTCCATTTTCAAGATTGCCATTTAAGGTGGAACAGGGAAAACTGGCAAATCCGTTAACCTACATTAAGTAAACACCCAGCCTCTACCTGAGTACCTGAGCAGAAGGAGATCTGGAGGAGGAGCTAGTTCCTTTACCTCAACAGCAGCTCCTCCTCAGCATCATGTTTAACACACACTGACCATCTTCCATTCTGCTTTCCACTTCCTGCCCTCCATCTGGCATTCCCATGTCACTGGAATCACGTTTCTGGGCACCATTCACCCAGGCCCCGATTCCTACATGCAGCCTATTACTACTACACTCGGACTCGGTCCACAGAATCTAATCGCAGGTTCCCACCTAAACCCTGGTGAGGGAGGGAGGGAAGGAGCGATGTGGGCCATGTGTGAATAAATAAACACATCGGGCTAACGCTCCACCGCTCGGCCTGCTGTACTGCTGCAGACACAGGAGTACAGTAAGAACAGAGACAGCGGAGCCAGAGAGAGAGAGAGAGAGAGAGAGAGAGAGAGAGAGAGAGAGAGAGAGAGAGAGATAGATGAGAGAGACCTCGGTGTGGTAAAAGAGGGATGTGTGTCCCATATGAGCATCCATGTGCTTTTACTGCCACGTCTGAAGTGCCCCGGAGCAGACGCCCACCAGAGGAGACACACGAGCACATTCAGTCATGCAGGACAAACACACACAGTCACCACTCACAACTGGAGCTGGAGAGTGTCCCTCCGGAGTAAAGGGGGGGGGACAGAGAGAGAGAGAGTGAGAGTGAGAGTGAGAGTGAGAGAGAGAGAGAGAGGAGATACAGGAGAGGACAGAGAGACATAGAGAGAGACAGAGCGAGAGGGATAGAAGAGAAGAGGGACGAGAGAGAGAAAAGATACTGGGGAACAGAGACAAGATAGACGAGAGAGAGATAGAGGAGAGAACAGAGAGATAGATAGTATGAGAGTGCTATAGAGATAGAAAGCTGATCGATATAAAGCCAGAGAGAGAGAGACAGGGATAATGGACCGAGAGAGATATGGGGAACGAGAAAAAGAGATTATGAGAAGGGCGATATTAGAGAGATAGAGGATGATAGATGCTAGACATGTAGAGATGAAGTCGAGATAGAGGGGAACAGAGCGCATGGTACAGTAGCAGGAGATTATAGCGGTTAGAGCTTGAGAGGCAGAGATAGACAGAGAGAGAGAGAGTGGGAGAGATATGGGGACAGAGAAAGATAGAAGAGAGAGAGAGAGAGGAGAGAGAGAGACAGAGAAAGAGAGGAGAGAGAGATGGGGACAGAGAATAAGCGAGAGAGAGAGAGCGAGAGAGAGAGAGCAAGAGCGAGAGAGAGCGTGAGAGTGAGAGAGAGAGAGAGTGAGTAAGAGTAAGAGTAAGAGTGAGAGAGAGAGAGAGAGAGAGAGAGAGAGAGAGAGAGAGATATGGGGACACAGAGAGAGAGAGAGAGAGAGAGAGAGAGAGAGAGAGAGAGAGAGAGAGAGAGAGAGAGTGAGAGCGCGAGACAGAGACAGAGAGAGCGAGACAGAGAGAGAGATGGGGACAGAGAAAGAGAGGAGAGAGAGACAGTTGAAGACAGAGCGGAGAGATAGAGGTAGAGATAGAGAGTCTGAGAGACATCGCTCGAATCCCACAGCCCCACATAAGCAGCATGGCGCTGACCAGCTGATCAGTAAAGAAGAGGTCTGGGGCACCAGGCAGGCTAAAGACCTCCAGCCTGCTCCGGCATTCCTGCTGTCCCGCCTCCTTCCAGACCGGCTGCGTTTATCCTGGCATCAGCGGTTCAGCTCATCAATACAACCAGCTGAAAATCCATAATGGAGTTTAATGGAGACTGGCAGGACAGCCTCTGTCCGGCGCGCAGACCGCAGGACGGACCTGCACGCCTCCTTCTCTAAATCTCATTACTGAGACACGGAGTGGATTCACAAACACTGCCAAAAGAAGCTCACCGGACATAAAGCTAGTCACGCTGCATGTTTAAGGTTGTAGTACCTCCAGGTTCCTGCAGATGGCACTGCACGAGGAGGGGGGCTATAAATACTGTGGGGTGTGAGTGGCGGGATCCATAGATTGGGAAGAGGTGCTACAGTGCAGGGAATGTCTCGTTCCATGTGTGGGAAACGCTCCAGAGCAGATGCTAATGATTGGCTAAAAGGAGGGACTGAGCATGTGGGCGTGGCCAAAGACCATAGTGTGAAGGAAGTAGCTGAATCTGCAGGTGTATGGAAGCGTACGGTCATACGGGTCTACCGGCAGTGGCTAAAATCCCAGACTACAGGGAATTCTCGGAATTGTGCCAGGGAAGGCCTCAACCAAATCTGGCCCGACTTCCCAATTGGTTGATGGACGAGTGTCTGAACACTGATGTGGCTACATCCAGAAACGTGTCCGGTCCAGGCCCAATCCAGACACAGCTGTTACTGGTGCTGGTGGAGGTGCTACACGCTATTCGGTATGATTCGGTCACAGGGGACTCTATTAAGAAGACATACACCCAACTGCCACTTTATTAGGTACTCTTTGTATATTGCATCAGCTCCACCGACCACATAGCAGCATACTGCCGTGCTGGGATATGTGACTGAAGGTGACGCACCTTCTGAGAGTGCCTGCTTCAGCGCTGTGAGTGACAGACGCTGCCCAAGACCTAGAAGCAGACGGCAGAAGGGTGGAGGTCACGATACATTACCGCCAGACCCCCCGGCATTGAGGCATGAAGGACGACCACGTTCAGCCAGCTGCTGTGCAAGCTGCCTGCCTCACCTCCGTCAGCTGCATGAGGATGACCATACTGAGCAGCGGTGTATCTGCAGGTCACGTTCAGAAACATTCTGTTAGCAGCCAGGAGGTGCCACCCCATGTGTGAGACGGGGGTTCGATTCCTGGTCTGGGTGACTATGCTGTGCTACATCAGAGTCCCTGGGCTAGACTCCTAACACCACACTGGCTGACCTATGTTGAACCGTGTCGCTCTGGATAAGAGCAGGTTCAAGCTGAGCGTGGTTGTAGCCCTGTTCTCGTAATGCCAACGCAACGGGGTGTGGTTGGTATAGTGTAGTGGGTAACACCTTTGGCCCTCACACCCCTTGGGCAAGACTCCTAACCCCACCTTCACTGACCTGTGTAGGAGTTGATCCAGCTGTATGTTTCTCTGGTAGAGAGCCCCTGCCAAATTCCAAAAGTGGGCGGAGTCAGAGACCAACTTGAGCAAACTTCATTCTTTCATTCATGGTCTAACCCATTCATTTATTCTACGTCACTGGGGGTGGTGGTGGTGGTTGGAGGGGTGGGTTTGATGGGGGTGGAGCCTATCCCAGCTCTCACTGGGCAGGAAACACCCAGGACGTACCACCAATCCATTTCACAGGGGAGACACACAGACATACCTGTTCACTCACACCTAGGGGCTGACCTCCAATCAGCCTGACCGCACGTCTCTGGACTGTGGGCGGAACCCCACCCGGACACGAGGGGAACAAGCAAACTCGACACAGAAGGGCTCCCGGATGCCCGGCTGGGGAATCGAACCCAGGTCCTTCCTGCCGGGTGAGTACTCTAAAAGTGGGTGGAGTCTGTGTTGAGATAAACTGAAGCAAGGTCACACGGAGGTGCTGGAGCCTATCCCAGCTCTCAGTGGGCGGAGGAAAGGAAAGTCTCTGGAAGCCAGTCTCTGGACTGTGGGAGGAACCCGGAGCACTTGAAGGACAACCACCCCGACACGGGGAGAACATGCTAACTCAACACAGACTGAACCTCGGAGGCATGGGGAGGTTACCGAACCTTCTCGTTGGGAGACGACTGCACCACCCACTGCACCACCTTGTCTAAACTGATCCTCGTTTTTTGATCCTGGTGGCCCTTATCTTCCCTCCCAACAGCACTACAGTCCCGCACCTCCCTCTGGGTGCAGCTATTCCTTTGCTGATTATGAGCATATCGTCGCTGTCCAAAGAAAAACAGGTATCTCCAAAATGGCAACTTTACAGGAGAGGCAAAAAACCTCATTTCATTTGAATGGAAGTCAATGGAACCAGACGTCTTTCCAAGCAGGTTTGGGCCGTTTCTGTGGGTCCATTCTTCATGGAATTTCCACACCGGGTAAACAACAGCTCATGTGATCACATGATGCATAAAAGTAAAAATCAACAAAAATGGAGATACATGTTTTTCTTTGGACAGCGACGATATGTAACTGTAACCCCTGGATCATGATGCATATGGTATCGCCAAGCCCTTACCAAAACACAGCCCTAGTTCACATCAGTGTTTCCCCACCCGGCTCCTGGAGGCCCTCAGTCCTGCACACCAACACACCGGATCCAACTCACCAGCTCATTAGCACCCCATGGAAATGTCCAGGGCAGTGGGCCTCCACGACCAGGCTTGGAAAACAATGGCGTAGCACTGGACAGCTTCGTGTTTGTCACCAAGCTCAGAAATTCCACCGCTGTAGTCTTCCTATGACGGAAGCATCCGCCAGTTTACATACACCCGGTCCAAGTGGATGACAAAGGATGCCTCGGCAAAGCAGCAAAGCTTCCGAGTCCTGTCTGAACTCCCAACAGCTCAGCACTTCTGTTTCCTCTCCAGAGCCGTGGAACGTGGACGCACTGTAAATGACCACACGTGCTGCTGCCTCTGGGCTCCCAACACTCGGGCTGTTCCCAAACCCGGCCGAGCTGGGCAGAGGGGCGGTTTCTGTGGCACAGAGTGAAAGAAAAAAGGGCTGTGCGGCTCACGAGGAAGACAAGTCGTACGTGGGGCCTGGACAAATCAAGAGGCAGCAGTAACAGCCTCTGGCTCTTTTGTGAAAGGGACCGTAGGTGGTGGAACATTGCTGTGAGGATTTGATTGCTGCCGAATAAGCATGAGCGAGGTCAGCTACTGATGCTGGATGATTATGTCCATCCCAAAAGTACTGGGTGGAGCTCCATCACTTCACCACGCAGACGGGACACTGCTCCACTGCTACAAAGCCCAATCCCGGCACTGGGGCACTCGGACCACAGGCTCAAGAGAACCCCATTCTATCGGCGATGGGGGTCTCAGACCTTCCACACTCAGTATCAGCAATAGATACGTCAAAGTAGAACTAGGCAGGACTGTCCCTATACTTTTGGACAGGTTATCTGCTGCCGAACTTCCGGAGAAGCGAAACCAGAACAGAACAGCCTGCAATATTCCGATGCACGGATCGGACAACGTGCCGAACTACTTCAAAGTCTCTCGCATGCACGCCAAAATACGCTGCACGAGTGCCGGGCAACATCGCAGAGCCGCAGCCACTCCGACCCGCTGCCTTACCTTTGTAGTAACAATGCAAATGCAGTCCATCCTGGAGCAGCGGGCAGCAGCCCCATGCGGCTCAGCATCGCCCTGTCCGCGCTCCGCTCAGGGTCCAGCCGTGCGCGATCAAACGGCACAAAGGAAACGCAGACGGTCCCCCCCGCTACTCCTGCTGAACCGGGGGCAGAGCGGGAGCAGCCTGCATGCTCGTGCTTCCTTCACAGCTTCCACAGAGCACAGGGGGTGGAGGGTGAGGCTGAGTGGGGTGGGGGGGATGGGATGGGATGGGATGCTTCTCCAGCTTGCGAGTTGATCTGGAGACTTCCGGAGCCGATTGTCACTCGCAATTCCGCCACACGTGCAGCGATGCGGTCGCGTTAACCCTTTCCTGCGCCCAAAGCAACCGAGCTGCTCTATCCGGGACAGCGGGAGAGCGCAAGCGTGACCTTCTGCTTCAAGCTTCATTTCACCAGCTAGCTCTCGGGCAACTTCACTCCGGATGGAAAGCGATTCGGACTAGAGGCGGCCAATACAGACGAAAATCTCAGAGCGGCCTTCCCAAATTCTGGCCACGTGTCCGGATCACTCAGCATCAGTGATTATCGGCGGTAACTGATTGGAGAACATTGGAATACTGATCTCGCTGATGTTTAGAGGCTGATGCTGTGACACATTTGAGGATGCCTTGTGGGGCAGCTGTGGGCTGGAGGCTAGGGAACCAGCCTTGTGATGGGAAGGTCGCATGTTCGATTCCCTGAACCGAAAGACATGACTGAAGTGCCCTTGAGCAAGGCACCTACCCTCCTAACCTGCATAGGGCTGCCCACTGATCCGGGCATGTGTTCTCACTGCCCCCTAGTGTGTGGGCGTCTCACTGCATAGATGGGGGGGGGGGGGGGGGGGGGGGGTGGGGGGGGGGGGGGTGGGGGGGGGGGGGGGGGGGGGGGGGGGGGGGGGGGGGGTGGGGGGGGGGGTGGAGGGGGGGGGGGGGGGGGGGGGGGGGGGGGGGGGGGGGGGGGGGGGGGGGGGGGGGGGGGGGGGGTGGGGGGGGGGGGGGGGGGGGGGGGGGGGGGGGGGGTGGGGGGGGGGGGGGGGGGGGGGGGGGGGGGGGGGGGGGGGGGGGGGGGGGGGGGGGGGGGGGGGGGGGGGGGGGGGGGGGGGGGGGGGGGGGGGGGGGGGGGGGGGGGGGGGGGGGGGGGGGGGGGGGGGGGGGGGGGGGGGGGGGGGGGGGGGGGGGGGGGGGGGTCGGGGGGGGGGGGGGGGGGGGGGGGGGGGGGGGGGGGGGGGGGGGGGGGGGGGGGGGGGGGGGGGGGGGGGGGGGGGGGGGGGGGGGGGGGGGGGGGGGGGGGGGGGGGGGGGGGGGGGGGGGGGGGGTGGGGGGGGGGGGGGGGGGGGGGGGGGGGGGGGGGGGGGGGGGGGGGGGGGGGGGGGGGGGGGGGGGGGGGGGGGGGGGGGGGGGGGGGGGGGGGGGGGGGGGGGGGGGGGGGGGGGGGGGGGGGGGGGGGGGGGGGGGGGGGGGGGGGGGGGGGGGGGGGGGGGGGGGGGGGGGGGGGGGGGGGGGGGGGGGGGGGGGGGGGGGGGGGGGGGGGGGGGGGGGGGCGGGGGGCGGGGGGGGGGGGGGGGGGGGGGGGGGGGGGGGGGGGGGGGGGGGGGGGGGGGGGGGGGGGGGGGGGGGGGGGGGGGGGGGGGGGGGGGGGGGGGGGGGGGGGGGGGGGGGGGGGGGGGGGGGGGGGGCGGGCGGGGGGGGGGGGGGGGGGGGGGGGGGGGGGGGGGGGGGGGGGGGGGGGGGGGGGGGGGGGGGGGGGGGGGGGGGGGGGGGGGGGGGGGGGGGGGGGGGGGGGGGGGGGGGGGGGGGGGGGGGGGTGGGGGGGGGGGGGGGGGGGGGGGGGGGGGGGGGGGGGGGGGGGGGGGGGGGGGGGGGGGGGGGGGGGGGGGGGGGGGGGGGGGGGGGGGGGGGGGGGGGGGGGGGGGGGGGGGGGGGGGGGGGGGGGGGGGGGGGGGGGGGGGGGGGGGGGGGGGGGGGGGGGGGGGGGGGGGGGGGGGGGGGGGGGGGGGGGGGGGGGGGGGGGGGGGGGGGGGGGGGGGGGGGGGGGGGGGGGGGGGGGGGGGGGGGGGGGGGGGGGGGGGGGGGGGGGGGGGGGGGGGGGGGGGGGGGGGGGGGGGGGGGGGGGGGGGGGGGGGGGGGGGGGGGGGGGGGGGGGGGGGGGGGGGGGGGGGGGGGGGGGGGGGGGGGGGGGGGGGGGGGGGGGGGGGGGGGGGGGGGGGGGGGGGGGGGGGGGGGGGGGGGGGGGGGGGGGGGGGGGGGGGGGGGGGGGGGGGGGGGGGGGGGGGGGGGGGGGGGGGGGGGGGGGGGGGGGGGGGGGGGGGGGGGGGGGGGGGGGGGGGGGGGGGGGGGGGGGGGGGGGGGGGGGGGGGGGGGGGGGGGGGGGGGGGGGGGGGGGGGGGGGGGGGGGGGGGGGGGGGGGGGGGGGGGGGGGGGGGGGGGGGGGGGGGGGGGGGGGGGGGGGGGGGGGGGGGGGGGGGGGGGGGGGGGGGGGGGGGGGGGGGGGGGGGGGGGGGGGGGGGGGGGGGGGGGGGGGGGGGGGGGGGGGGGGGGGGGGGGGGGGGGGGGGGGGGGGGGGGGGGGGGGGGGGGGGGGGGGGGGGGGGGGGGGGGGGGGGGGGGGGGGGGGGGGGGGGGGGGGGGGGGGGGGGGGGGGGGGGGGGGGGGGGGGGGGGGGGGGGGGGGGGGGGGGGGGGGGGGGGGGGGGGGGGGGGGGGGGGGGGGGGGGGGGGGGGGGGGGGGGGGGGGGGGGGGGGGGGGGGGGGGGGGGGGGGGGGGGGGGGGGGGGGGGGGGGGGGGGGGGGGGGGGGGGGGGGGGGGGGGGGGGGGGGGGGGGGGGGGGGGGGGGGGGGGGGGGGGGGGGGGGGGGGGGGGGGGGGGGGGGGGGGGGGGGGGGGGGGGGGGGGGGGGGGGGGGGGGGGGGGGGGGGGGGGGGGGGGGGGGGGGGGGGGGGGGGGGGGGGGGGGGGGGGGGGGGGGGGGGGGGGGGGGGGGGGGGGGGGGGGGGGGGGGGGGGGGGGGGGGGGGGGGGGGGGGGGGGGGGGGGGGGGGGGGGGGGGGGGGGGGGGGGGGGGGGGGGGGGGGGGGGGGGGGGGGGGGGGGGGGGGGGGGGGGGGGGGGGGGGGGGGGGGGGGGGGGGGGGGGGGGGGGGGGGGGGGGGGGGGGGGGGGGGGGGGGGGGGGGGGGGGGGGGGGGGGGGGGGGGGGGGGGGGGGGGGGGGGGGGGGGGGGGGGGGGGGGGGGGGGGGGGGGGGGGGGGGGGGGGGGGGGGGGGGGGGGGGGGGGGGGGGGGGGGGGGGGGGGGGGGGGGGGGGGGGGGGGGGGGGGGGGGGGGGCGGGGGGGGGGGGGGGGGGGGGGGGGGGGGGGGGGGGGGGGGGGGGGGGGGGGGGGGGGGGGGGGGGGGGGGGGGGGGTTTGGGGGGGGGGGGGGGGGGGGGGGGGGGTGGGGGGGGGGGGGGGGGGTTCGGGGGGGCGGGGGCCGGGGGGGGGGGGGGGGGGCGGGGGGGGGGGGGGGGGGGGGGTGGGGGTGGGGGGGGGGGGGGGGGGGGGGGGGGGGGGGGGGGGGGGGGGGGGGGGGGGGGGGGGGGGGGGGGGGGGGGGGGGGGCGGGGGGGGGGGGGGGCGGGGGGGGGGGGGGGGGGGGGGGGGGGGGGGGGGGGGGGGGGGGGGGGGGGGGGGGGGGGTGGGGGGGGGGGGGGGGGGGGGGGGGGGGGGGGGGGGGGGGGGGGGGGGGGGGGGGGGG